>JAJEKB010001446.1:16019-88298 GCA_022393335.1 Macrotrachela quadricornifera | reverse complement strand
ATGTCGTTAATCAATAAATCTATTTCGTATTCATCTAATATTACTCCTTATATTGGACAACAATTATCTCGTAGTCATAGTTTGCTTATTGTTTTTGAAATTGTTCGTATTTTATCTGCTATTTGTTCAGTATTAGGTGTTTTGGGCAATATTGCTCTTATCATTGTTGTATCTAATACTTCTTTTCGTCATGTTACTTATGGTTTACTCATAGTAACAATTGCTTTTTTTGATAGTATACGTCTTATATCTGCAGTTTTTTATTATTTATTATTTGCTAATGTTATTCCAATAAATACATTAACTGAAACAATATATGTTGCTATTGATCGATATCCTATATTTGTTGTTAATTGGTGTAAAGTAAGGAAATTCTTTTGTTTTTTTTATAAATAAAATTCTTTTTAAGGTTCTTATGTCAATTGAACGTTTATTAACTGTTCGATATTGGGAACATCATACACATTTAGATTGGCGTTCAAAACATAAACGTAAACAACATCGTCGATTTACTTATTCAATAATATTTATTCTTATTGCTGGTCTTATAAGTCAACATCCAAATTTTCTTTTACAACGTTATGAATCCGTTCATATTAATTATAAACGTTTAATGTTAGTTATGAAAAAAAATCCAAATTTTTTATATGGTTATTTTAAATTTAATGAAGCACTTTTTACAATAATATCATATTTAATATTAGATACAACAATGCCTGTTTTTTCAATATTAATATTTAATATACTTCTTTTACGTGAAATTCGAAAATTACCATTATCACTTCAAGTTAAAGTTAAAGAATCAATTGGAATATTATTTTTTTTAACAATACTTTCAATTGTAATACTTCCACGTACATTTATTGCTTATTATAGTTATTATTCATCAAGTAATAATTATATACTTTTAAAAAAACTTACCATCTTTTTTTATATATGCTTAGGTAATAATTTATACTTTTTATATTAATATTTTTATTTTTAATTAT
Organism: Macrotrachela quadricornifera; assembly: GCA_022393335.1. Classification (NCBI taxonomy): domain Eukaryota; kingdom Metazoa; phylum Rotifera; class Eurotatoria; order Philodinida; family Philodinidae; genus Macrotrachela; species Macrotrachela quadricornifera. Next base: position 87,309 of record JAJEKB010001446.1, on the reverse strand, counting down.
ATAGGTTTTGAATTTTTTAATCATGCAATAACAGGTTATACATGCTTTCTTTCATCAGCATTACTTCGTAGTGAATTAAAAAATATGATTTGGACAAGATATATTGCACCACATCTTCATTAAAAAAACAAAAACATAAACATTTATATAAACTTTTCTTTTTTAATATATTTGTAGTTTAAATTGTAATAAATTTAGTATAAAAATGTATATTATTGCTAAATAAATATAATATTAATTTGTGAAAAAAAAAAAATTAAGAAGGATGGTAATAATTTCTATTAGAATTTTTACTAAACTTTAATGAAAGCAATATTCTAATAAATAATTTTATTTATTAATATGAATTTATTTTTAATTAATATTAAAAATTAAAAATAAGTATAAAATGCTGAAGATGTTGTTTGACTACTATTGATTGAATAACTATCTAAATATTCTAATTGAGAATCTATATGAAGAAAATCCGATGATAATTGTGTAATTGTTGCAATTTTATTTTCTGATCTTGTTGATGAACGAAAAGATCGTCGAGAAAGTAATTGTATTGGTGAATCATAATGAACATACCATGTAAAACGATAATGTCCTTGTATTGACCATAAACCATATATACATGATGATAATATAATTAAAAAACAAAATAATATTATTAATGATAATATCCATCCAATATTCGATTGATTAATTGATGAATATGAATGTTTAGTATTTGTTTCTATATCGAATTTAATCGTTGATGATTCAATAGAAATATTTTCAAAATTCTCATTTGTTGTTAATGTATTCAATTGATAAAAATCTTCACTAGCCAATGTTATTAAGTTATCTTCTGATGTTGATTGATAAACAAGAATATCTGGAAGAGGTGTTACTACTAAAAAATATGAATTAATAAATTCTTTTTTTCTTTTCTTTTATTTAATAATTACTTAAACGATGTTTTGGACAAGTTCCTTTCCAATTTATATTTAAATTAGATAATGTAATAGCATCTATTTGAGAATTACGAAATAATATTCGAGCATCAATTGATAACTAAAATTGTTTTTTTATTTTGAATTAAAAATTATATTTATATAAAAGATTTTTCTTACATTTTTTATTTTTGATCTTAATGAATGTTCAATACGTAAACTTGAATTACTTAATTGTATTTTTTGTGAAAAACTTTCTTGTTCTTCATCTTCTTCAATCCATAATTGTCCAGCTAAAATAAAATCATATATATAGACAAGTTCCGTATGTCTGTTTTTATGCATTTGGATACTGAATGAGCTAGTGGTACCAAACTTTTCATAGCATATTCTTAGGTTTCGAGAAAGATCGAGAGCAAATCAGAATGACCGGTAGGTATGAAGATGTAATTTCATACAGGTTATGATACTTTGCAATTTTTACCAATCTTTCAAAAACTTCAGAGCATTTACTGTCATTGTTAGAATATCCACCTCTTACTGTCACTTTTAGATACCAATAGATGAAAAAAATTCAAGCAAGCTCTCTATATATCTTCTGTCGTTTTCTGATATGGTAAGTTTTCAGTATGGAAATTTCACGAGTAAGGCCAAGGATTACTACTAGTATATATATATATATGTATTTATATTATAAAAAGAAAATTTTTACCTGGTTGACCACGTGTCCAAAGAATAAATGATAAACAACCATCAGTTATATTTGAGAATATACCATTATATTTTAATTTTACATGACACATACGTTGAAGACAATGACCATCCGATTTTATTATATAAGTTGAACCATCTAATGAATTATCTTTAAAATTTTCTATAGAAAATATTTTATAAAAATAAAGTTTTTTTTTTTACCATCTATTTTTCTCCAAAATATCGAAGAATCATAAGGATTATCTTTATTACTTTGATTAACATTGAACCATTGTTCTTTTATATATAATATATTATTTATTAATGTTGTAGATTCAAGGTTAGTTTTTGATGAAAGAGAAAAAAATGATGACCATGTTTGACTTTCATATGTTGATTCTATTACATCAGATATATGATTTAGTATTGTTGAAGTATTTATATCATTCTCATTATATTGATCAAATATATTTTTACTAGATGATTCTATAAAAATTGTTTTATCTATATCTATTAATGATTCATTTATAGTTTGAGAAATTAAAGTAAAAGAATTTATTGTCGATATATCATTATTTAATGAAAATGTACTTGATTGTTCATCAATATATTGAGCTGAATAGAAAAAAAATATAATAAATTTAATATAAGACTCAAAAATTGATACCTTGAACTGTAAATAAAATATATACGATGATGATCTTCATTGTTCTTTTTTTTTTCTATTATGAAATATGTTCAAAATTTGATTCATTTATTTTAACATTTTTTTTTCTTGTTCTAACATGTTCAATTCATTAGAACAATTGTTCAAATCAATCATTTGTTTCTAAGACAAATAATGACCTTGGTATCAAACACAAATATATGTTATACAATACAAAAGAGGAAAAAAAGAAATCTGAACAATGAAAAGAATATTGTCTTTCTTCTTTTTTCATGGACTCCATTCAAGCAAAGCAACACCTTGACCATCAAGAAATGAATTTGTTAATATTCTAATCCAATCAACAAGCCACCAAATACCAATTCCACCTAATGTTAACATTTTAAAAACACCTGCTGCTATATAACCACCATTTCCAACACTTAAATAAAACCAATCAGCACCAAAACCACCAACAAAAAATGAAAGAAGAAATGCAGCTAATTTTGATTTTTGTTGATATGTACATACATAAGGTTCATCTTGTGATATTGTCCAACCACGTTCACATATACATAAAGATATATTTTGACTTTTATCACATATTCCATGTATACAATTTACATCTGATGTACAATATGATAAGAAGAATTTTGTTGTTAGATTTTGTTCAGCTGTTGTTATTAATATTAATGTTGATATATATATAAATATAATCATTATTATTTTTTATTGAAAAAATTCTTCTTTCTACTTTTTCGCCGTTGTCTAATTCAATTTGAAGAAAAAAAATGATAATGATTGATGACATTAGTTATTCTTTATCTACTAAGTATCCTACGCAATCTTCACCTACTTGAACAAACATATACTCATTGCAAATATCAAATAAAATCATCATGTATTATATTTACTTCTATAATATATATCAATTGAACTTACTATACATTTAAAAGAAAAAGAAAAAAAAAAGAGGATCGATTCGATAAGTAAAAGAATTCATTATTCAATGCAATAAAATTGTAATCAATAATTTCAATTGATTTATGTTATTTAATATCTTATTCAGTTTGATTTAAATAAAAAGAAGAATTCAATTGTTAACATTTCTTTTAAAGAGAAATAAAACAAATTATACAGAATGAATTAGCAATCAAAATCAATTGAATTTTTTAATATGTTAAGCTGGATTTTATTTTACTCGTACAATAGAATCCAACGTATCAACATAATAATATGGTAAAAAGCGATGTGAATTCGTGAGGAGAATAAATGTATATCTATGCGATTAATTGATAGATATGTGACAGTTTATAATAAACAAGAAAGTGGCATCTAACGTTCTACTCATTTGATATGAGCATAATGTGATCATTTATTGTTCATTTATACAGAGTAGAATTGTTGATAGTTCGATTCTATTTGTACGAAACGAACTGACTACTAGATCCATTCACATAAAAAAAATTAGTCGTTGGACTCGTTCATTTGTAAAGAGCTGCTTAATTAACACCACTCACATAGGAACGAGTTGATCATCACTGAGTTGTGAGCTATCATACACCTAATCATTAATCTTAGTTTATTAGAACTCTTCAATCGAAAATAAAAAAATTGGACATATTTGTCCCACCGCCCGTTAAAGAGTTAATAAGAAAAGCAAGATCTCAAATAATATAAAATTAAAGTTATACTTTAATTTTCTGATACTATATAGATAAATAGATTTGTCCATAATTCAGATCTTTTAGATATAAGCATGAGATGTACATTCTTTAAGAGGTGTTGCAAAGTAATATTTTAAAAAAGTGTAGATTTCCATTTTTAGAAAGTCTATATTGAAGTTTGATTTTTCATACAGTTATGTCAATGTTATAGATGTCGCTTTATTTTTATTTATCACATCAAAATAGGTAAATTAACTAGCAAAACAATAGAATATATTAGGGAAAAGATGCTACTGTAACTCGCTTATAAGATTATCAGGTAAATCGTAACGAAAAAGATATTTTAAGAAAATAGTGATATATTATAAAGTTTGTAGAAAAAGTTTTCTTTAGTATTATACAAATAAAAGATGATATTGTTCGGATCATATGAAACAAAGTTGTTTCTAATTTGTTTTAAGATCGATGAAAACAAGATTATGCACTAGTCGACGATCTTGCCTCATTTCTTTCCAGATTCTTGTTTTTCTTGTTTATCAGGCAAGATTCTTTATAATCATGATGGGCAGACAAGATTCCTTTTGATAGGAAAGAAAAAAGATTCTTACCAGAAGTTCAAGACGACAAGAATATTGTCTGATTACTTAGAAGTAAAAGAACCAGACAAGAGTGACAAGATGTTCAAGATTTTTAAAAAGTTCAGACAAGAATCTTTTCCTTTCCTCTCAAAAAGAATCTTGACTGAAGTTCAAGATGACAAGAATCTTGTCAAATTGATCGGAAAAACAAGAATCTTGAAAGAACCATAAGACATTTAAAAAGTTCTTGAAGTTCAGACAAGCTTCTTTTTTTTTCTTTTAAAAGATTCTTATCTGATCTTCAAGATCAACAGCGCGTGATGTCTGTTGTTCAAACACATATATAAATATAGATGTGTGATCATTATTTGGTCATTTATAATCAGTAACATTTCAAGAGAGTTGATCATTTTGAAATGACATCTATCCATTGTCTTTTTCTATTGGATATGAAGAAACAATGATTTATTTTCAGAAAATAGTATTATCATTATATTTATTATTTCGTCTGTATAAATTTTTTTCTCATGGAGATCAACTCAGAGGATTCAAGTAATTTTTTGTTCAGCAATATTATTCCTGATTTAGGTAATGTCGATCTGCACCTATAATATACTTTTTTTCGAGTTGCATATTTTCTTTTTTTAGCACCATCACCGCATACAGAAAGACAAAGACGATGGAGAGAACGTCGAAAACACAAGCTCAATTCAACTCAATTACCTTTACCTGTTCCAACTACAGAAGAAGCTGTGAGTAAAAAATTATTTGAACTGCATTATTTTAAGGTGAATCTCTATATTGTTCATTGTGTTTTTAGATTGAACAAGATTTATGTTTATCATCTATTCATGAAAATCTTGAAGATAATTCATTTGTTGATAATAATAGTTATGAAGATACTTTAATTATTGACAATGACAATTATGAAGATAATTTATTTACTGATAATAATACTTGTGAAGCTGATTTAACTGATAACGATAGTAATTACAATCGTGATATAAATCTTAGTTTTAATGAATCAAATGGTAGGATAAAGCACTTTATTTTTAAAAAATTATTTAAAACTATTATGCTAGGAGATTATTTATTTGAGTTCCAGGTGAATAATTTTTACATTTTTAATAATTAAAACGGATTTTGAAACGTTTTTTCCATTGCTCAAATACTATTTCGACGAGAAAATCACAAAAGTAATGTTTTTTTTCTTTGTTTTAGAACGATTTGTTCAACAAGAATTAGATGAACCATTATACGATGGTGCACCCGTTACATTTAAATTTTATCATAAACAAATACTAGAATTTGGAAATTTAGCTAAATTGAACGATTCTAATATGAACAAATTATTGAAATTAATCGGCAGTGTCTTACCAAGTGGAAATAAACTAGTAAAATCATATAGAAAGTTAATTTCGATTGTTCAAGAACGATCATCATTTAATCATGTGTTAAAATGTACAAAATGTTTAGAGATTATTGATAATAATAATTATTGTTTAATAAGTTGTGAAAAAAACCAATGCAAACGACGAGTAGCTGATGTTATTGAACATATTTCTGCCGATCGATCAAATAAACAATTAATTGATATTATTCGTCGAAATAAACATTTAATATTAGATTAACCACAACTCGTTCATAAATTACTGCCATGTGATGTTTTAACAAGATCAATTTACCAAAATAAAAAAACAAATCTTCAAACAACATCCAACGACATATTTCCTATCACATTAATGCTACACATCGATAGTACTCCGATTGTTCATTGGACTAAAAAACTTACGTGGTTCGTAACAGCATCGATAGTTGAAATTCCACCACCACTTAGAGAAAATCAATTGAATCTTTTATTATTATCTTTATGGTACGTAAAGCTCATTTTATTTATAGCTTAGTTTTGTCACCTTTTAATCTTATCGCCATTTAAAAGAGAATAATTCTCAATACTGACTTGGAAACAGCAATATTGTTTTTGTGAGAGAAGGTTTCAGCGTCTTTCGACATTTTAAATATATTCTGTCGTTTTCCTGACTAATGTGTTCAAATGAGTACTAAAGTTGCTGTTCTTTTTTAGGAATGCACCAGTCAAACCAGATGCAGATTCATTGTTAAAAGAAGTTTGTGATACAATTAAACAAATTTTAGTTGTTGATGAAATTACATTTTCAGTTGATGTATTATTATTTAAAGCAGATTTACCAGCTCGTGCTTTAGCAACCAAACATATTCATCACAACGGATATTATGCGTGCCTCGAATGTGATCAAGAAGGTGTGTGGTGCGAAGAAAATCGATATGTTACGTATCCATACAATCAAAATTCAGTAAATCTTCGTACATCAGCACATATTGATATTTGTGCTAAACTAATTAATCAACAATCTTCTGATGACCATTGTTTTGGTGTAAAAGGTGTTAGTCCATTAAGAAAAATATTGGATATTCCAACCCAAATAGATCTTGATGTTATGCATTTATGTTTTATTGGCCATTGCTCTTTGCTTTTATCAAAATGGGAAACGATGGTTGTAAAAGAAGTTTGGTACTCAGGTAATGATTTTTTAAACAGAATTAAATGGCCACATAATTTTAATGTGGAATTGCGCTCGTTTTCTGATCGATCATATTGGAAAGCCCATGACTACCGTTCATTTTTTCTCTATTTGATGTTTCCATTTGTCTTTTCATTTCTTCCTGAACAGATTTCTGCTCATTTCTCTTTATATTTTGTATTTCTTCGTACTTTGTACTTCTACCATGACTACAAGGAAGTTATGGAAGTTGAACCACTTATAAAACTTTATTGTGAACATGCGCTATCTATTTATGGTCCGACATTTTATTTATATTCAACACACGCGCATTTACACTTGGTAGACAAAGTCACTAGTAATGGTGCACTATGCTTTCATAACTGTTTCGCTAATGAAAGTTTTTTTTCGTTTTGTTCGTTCTTTGCGATCCGGTAATCGGTTGATCGCTCATCAGATTTGTCGTTCATTGGATAAATCGCGTTGCACAGCCAAAAAAGAACCCTGGTCGATCAATAATATTTTTGTTGATGAAAAATTAAAAAGGGATGATTATTTAGATGAACAATATATTTTGAAATATCAATCCCAATTTCTTGATGCAGTCAAAAATGTTATTGATTCGATAGACAGTCGTCATGTGTGTTTTTTTAGTCGAGCATTGAGAGGAATTTCTGAATTCCATTCTCTGTCATATCGTAGACGTGGTAATACACAAAGTTTTGTGGTATCGTTCTATGATGACATAAATAACAAATGTTTCGGACAAGTAATATTTTTTTATAAATTATTCGATGTTTCTTATGCGTTTTTAAATATGTATGAAACAACTGTTAGTCATTTTTCTTCAAATAATTATGTAAACCTGTGGTCTTTATCTCCAATTGTAACTAAATTTCTCGACAAATATTATACAAGAGCTAATCTTTCTGATACAATGTTTGTTTCTATTCCTTTTTCTTCAGTTCTCTATAAGTGTATTGTGATACATATGTTTGATCAAATATTGTTGTCTGAAATTTTTTATGACTCAGATCAAAACTAATGTTAATTTTTTTTCTTGTTTGTGAAATATATTATTAAAATATTTTTTGGTATAATTTCTATCTGATTATTGTATTTCAGATTTAAATCTTCATGTACAATTCTTCTGCAATCAACATTTACGACGAAAATGTCGACCAACACTTATCACAAGAGTATTCGGATAAAACATATCATGAAATGCAACCGGTATCAGGTGTACCCATTTCACAACCAACAGCTGATATCAACTGTCGTAAGTTAGTTTTTGGCACGCTCACTGTTCATAGATTATAGATCTTATAATTTATGCCTTTTGAAATCGGTAATAGAAACATTTTTATCTTTTTAGAAGGTCCATCATCATCTCATGTACGTGATCCTAGATTTGATAATTATCGATCTACTACTAATCAACCATTATCTTCGATACCCCATTCAATCACAAGCAACAACAATCGTTATGTTGCACTTGTTACATCAACCGGTAAGTGCAAGAGCATCTTATATATGAAATTATGTAAATTTATTTGGAGAATTACCAACTAAAAAACGTCGAACTGCTGCTGGTACATTAGCTGCTCCATCAACTGAACCACTTCCTCGTAAACGATTTAATCCAGCTGTTCAAAGCACAGCAGCTGCAATGATGAGTAAATTTATATTTAAAGATTTATGAAAAAAATTCTTTATTAATTTGTAAACGTTAGATAATGTTGTTGGTGGTGAAAATACACTTAATTCAAGAACAGTGGCTGTAGCTACAAAGTCCATTTCTGAAACAACACATAACAGTAATTTTTATAATAAAGATTTTTTCTGTTTTATTATTATTCTTATTTAAGTTTTAGGATTGAATCAAGTGATGAAGCCACTGATGAAGTTATGTGAAGAAACAAATGGATTAATGAAAGAAATGTTGAAACAAGTGGCTGAACAAACACATTTAATCAAGGAATTGGTTAACGTTCCACGTGAATTACAAAAATCTACTGAACAGTTATCTCATGTTGTTCATATGGTATGTAGAAGTTATGATTTGCCGATCTTTTTCTATTTTTCTTGTCATTTCAGCAAGCCAGAGTATTACAAACACGACAACAAAATGATGATGAACATTTAACATTCGTAAGTGACAGTTTTAGACAGAAGACTACTCAACTGTCTATTATTATGTTTTTCAAAGTCGATGTCACATAATACCTTAGGCATTGCAGTATCTGTGACTATGACAAGAATTTTTTGAACTATTATCATCTTTTTTTTCTGTTTTCAGGCATTAAATGGAATCAATTTAGGTCATATCTCACGTTGTTCTTCATTGAATATGACAGCTAGATCTTTAGTTCGTGCTGCATATGGTGAAACAGCTTCATTCAATAATTTAGCTCCAGGTGAATTTGATCTTCTTTTGGGTAAGATTAGTAAAAAAATTGATAATGAAATTTGCATTTGAAATCTATATTTTCAGGTTTTGTTGCTCGAGTTCATCAATTGAATTTAACTTCTGTTGTTGCAGACAGCCAATCAATTAAAAACTCGTTACAACAAATGAAGCACGATGGGAATAAAAAAAAATCTTCCATAAAATCATCCGTTAGTTCATCTAAACAAGGAACCTCAACAACAGTTCAACCATCGTTATTATTGAATAAAAATGAAGAGAATGATGATTACAATGATGATAACGACGATGAACTTTGAAAAAAAACTAAGTTTTGCTACTTATTTTCCATTTTTGTGTTTAACTTTTTCTCTTTATATGAAACTGACGTGTAGTTTTTTACTTGTTGAGTACTTTTTTGTGTATTTTATTTGAAACGTATCATATAAATATAATAGTAATGAAAGAAGAATATGATATTCATATAAAAAAGGGCTCATTAGCATCACAAGAATCAATTAAGAACTTCAAGAAAAAGATTCAGGCAAGAATTGTAAGAAAAACAGAATCAGACAAGAAGTTAAGAAAATAAAGAATCAGTCAAGAAAACAAGAACACAAGAATCTTGTCTGGCGATGCATTTCTTGGCTTGTCAGACAAGATTCTGTCTACAAGAACACCACAAGAAGGTCCAGATCTGTTTTTTCAGGCAAGAATCTTGTATAGAAGGAATAGGAAAAGAATCTTGACTGACAAACAAGAAATTCAAGAATCTGGAAAGACGACAGGCAAGATCGTCGACTAGTGTGTTTTATCCTTATAATAGTAGAAAAAAAAACTCTTCACTAAAAACTAATTGACTAACAGTTTTCGATCAAATAGATAATTCTAATAAACTTGCGACATCTTTCATAAAAACATCAATTGGTCTTGATTGTAAGTACAGTTAGTAATAATTGTTGAGTAATTCATTCATCATATTTTCTTCCAACTTGCATCAAACATTTGGTATTGAGAAATGAAAATAAGCACATGATAGATATATTCTTTATTCATATAACTTTAATAGGATAATTTTCTTTTTCGATAAAATAATATAAACTTTCATTGAATTAAATTATTTTCAATAATCTATTATGCAACCAACTTATTTTCCCAATTATAGTCAATGTATAGCATGTGGAGATTTTGTATTGAGTCAAAATACTCATGATCATATACTTAATTGTAAGCGAAGATCATCAAATGTGAAAAGATTATGTATTATTTGTAACAAACATATCAATATGGAAGAATATGAAGAACATATTGCAATATGTAATGAACAACCAACTGATACTTCTAATTCATTTATATCATCAAAGAAAAAATGTTCATTATGTGAGGAATTTGTCGAAGATTTGACTTCACATTCTCAAACATGTGGTAACGATAATACAGGATTTGCAACACCAAGAGCTCAGACACCTATACAGGTTTTATTTCGTTCCATTTTATTCAATTTATATCATAATTATATTTAATAGGTTGGAAATAATCTTCCAACAGAATTCTTTAATACAAAAAAAGATAAAACAAAACATTGTATTGTATGTTCTCAAGACATAAATGAAATAGATTATCAAGATCATGTTTCATCTTGTTCATTTCAATCAAATTCTTTAGATGAAAGATTAAATAATTCTACACAAGTAAATAATATTTTAGATTTTAAAATTATTTATTTATTATTCATATAAAAATATATTTAGATAAATAAAAATTTTTCACAAGAAACAACAAATTTTAAAAAAAAACAAACAAAATTTTGTATTATATGTTTTCAAGATATTGATGAAAGAGACTATGAAAATCATATAATGTCTTGTTCAAATGATCAACAATCTCTACCTCAGCCATCATCAAGAAGTAACAATACTACTAATGATATTCAAAATTCATCATATCATCCACGAGTAATATATTATTTCTCTTTCTTATTATTTTAATATATTTAAGTAATTAGATTGCTAGAAAATTATCTAACAAATCAATTATTTCAACAAAAAAACAAACAAAAGAATGTGCTCTATGTTTACAAATAATAGACGAATCTGATTATGAAGATCATGTTACATTTTGTTCAATAGATAATCAATTCCATAGAAATACTAATGATTTTAATAATAATACAAATTTATATTATGAAAAGACCAATAAACCAATAAATAATCCAACAAAATTTTGTATTTTATGTTCTAATGAAATAGATGAAAAAGATTATGAAAATCATGTAGGAATTTGTTCAGATGATGATAAATCTTATACATTAAAATATTCATCTCAAGTAATATATTTATTTAAATATTTATTTTTATTAATTAAATTTAAATTAAATAATAGATTTCATCACCAATTCTTTTAAAAAATCGAAATAAAAAAGAATGTATTTTATGTGCTGAAACAATAGATGAAAATGAATATGAAGAACATGTTAGATTATGTTCATCTGATGGATCAACTAATCAACATTCATTTATTCAAACAAATAATAATAAAAAATATAAACAAGTAAAAATCTTGTTTTTTTATTTTATTTAAAAAATAAAAATTTAAATAATTAAAAGATAAATAGAACAAAAGATTGTATTATATGTTCGAAATCAATTGATGAAGATGAATATATTAATCATGTTACAATCTGTTCATCACCTTCAAATGGTTCAAAATTTCAATTTAATAATAATGATCAACGAAATTTATCTTATCAACAAACTACATCAAATAATTTTATAGGAGTAAGATTTTGTTTTAGTTTAATAGAAACGATCGGTAATACCCGGCATTGCTCGGAAAATCTACATACTGTAAACTTATTATATCAGAAGACGACAGAAGGCATATAGAAGGTGTGCTTGAAATTTTTTATATATGATTATTACATGTTCCACCGTGCATACACTTACATTCATGCGTAAATCGGACAATTCAGCAAATAATGTACGAATGTGAGTGTCTTCTTTTTACTCATGCCAATTGTCATACTAGACAAACACCAGCTGGAAAAAGGTGACACTAAGCAGTGGATAATCTATCAATAGTAGGAAATACTCTAAAATCTTTGAAAGATTGGTGAAAATTGCAATATATCATAACCTGTATGAAATTTCATTCCGTTCCTACCTCTGGCTCTCTTTCAACCTTCGTCTGGACACAAGGTATTTCATGAAACGCTTGGCGCCACTAACTCGTACGGCATCCAAATGAAAAAACAACTAGCGGACAGAGACAACATTCTTCTTATATATACAGATTATGACCTATGAGTAATGAAACTTTATCCCACTTATTGCTTTCTACATTCGATGAGTATTACCACTTATATGGGCATCCTTTATCCTATATATTCTATTTTCTTTTTTTGAGTATCCTGAGACCTCTTACGTTCAATGGCAAAAAATGCAGATTATTATCTACTTTTGTTCTCAAGTTACTAAGAAAATAATCACACGTAGTACTTACTATAGTAATTCAACAAAAGGAGAGGTAAACACTCTCTTCAGATGAAATTTTTAAGTGAAAAACCATCCTATAATCTTCCTCTGGGCCTAAGAAAGTATTGCGGAAAACTTGATGACGTTAGCTTTTACCGAGACTGAGTTATAAGCGAACAGACCAACTTTCTTCTTTACATATATATATATATCTATAGAACGATATCACATCTTCAGCTAGTACAAATAAGAAGACCAAAAAAGATTGTATTATATGTTTCCAAGCATTTGATCTATCTGTATACGAAGATCATGTTCAAGCATGTATTGCTGAATCAGAAAATCAATCATCAAATTTATCAACACGAAAAAACCTTCAATGTTTAACATGGTAAATATAAAACCATAATATAAAATAAATTTTAAAATTAAATAATATATACATATATATTTAGTAAACGTTCATTAAATAAAAATGATGAATTATTTGAAATATCATGTCATTCTCATCATATTCATTGTTTACCATGTTTAAGACGTTCAATGGAAGAATTTTCTAAAGCTCAACAAACACCAGTATGTCATAAAACATTATGTGATTATGAATTATCACGATATGATATATCATTAATTCCAATGGAACGTCGTTTATCTGATCGTCTTTTAAAACTTGTTAAAGGTAAACAAAGACCATTATGTCCAAAATGTCATTTTTATATTGATATTAATGATAATGAAAATTTTGATGAACATGTTGATTTATGTGATGTTGTTATACCTTGTGAATATTGTCAATTACCATATCCATTTAGACAATTAGAAAATCATGCAATACAATGTCGAAATGATAACATATCACAAAGTCAAAAACTAACAAATTTTATTTTAACAAGAACAAAATATCCATTTACAAAAGATCAAATTCAATTTTTTATTCAACAACAAATTAAAAATCATTCGAAATCTTTAGATCCTTTATCAATTATTAATGCACTTGCTGTTTTTGGTAATTTATTTATTTATTTATTTTTTAATAAAAATTTTTCTAAATATATATTTTATAGGACCAACATTTCCATATGAAATGCCAACAAAAGAATGTGATATTTGTATGGAACCACGTTTATATGATGATATATATGTTTTTAATTGTACTGATACTCATAAAGTATGTTATAAATGTTATTATCAATCATGTCAAACAAAAATGACTAATGGAGAAATCTTAACATGTGCTCTATGTACAAATCAATTAAGAGATGAAGAACTTAATCAACTTCGTATTCCAAAAGATGAATTAAATAAAATTCGAGATTATCAAATGAGAAAAACATTTGATGCATATTCAAGTCGTACTCGTGGAATAATAAAATGTCCAAATAAAGATTGTACATGGGTTGCTGAAGCTGCTGATCCAAATGAACGTTTTAAAGTAAAATGTCGTATATGTGAACATGAATTTTGTTCACTTTGTAATCAACAATATCATTATCGTACAACATGTCAACAACTTCCAGAAATAACTCAACGATGGTTTTTTTGGTGTCAAACAGGTCTATAATATATTATTAATTAAAAAAATAAATTATTTTTTCTATAATTATTATTATTTAGAACGTGCACGTTATTTAACAATGAGAGCTAAACAGGATGCTGCATATGCAACTCAATTAAATGATTATAATCGTCAAACAGCTGAAAATGAAAATCGAAATCGTGATTTACGTCGTCGATATGATGAATTAATGAATGATGAACAATATAAAGCTCAAAATTGTCGTCTTTGTCCATCATGTAAACGAGTTGTTCAAAAACTTGAAGGTTGTGATTCAATGGTATGTGGACAAGATGCACATGGAGGAAATGTTCAATCAGGTTGTGGAACTAAATTTAATTGGGCACAAGCTCAACAATATACAGCAGCAGCAAAAGCACAACCTAAACAAGTTATTCTTGATCTTCCTAAACCAGATAATCCTATTGTTCATCATGATGGTGTTAAGTTAGTATTTAAAATAACTAAATTCTTTTTATTTATTATTTTTATATTAGATGTGATGTATGTAATAATGATGTTAATGGAATTCGTTTTGATTGTGTTCATTGTCCATCATTAACATTTTGTGAAAAATGTGAACAACAAGCAACATTAAATCATTCACATGAAAATCAAGCATTACAACAACAACAACATGTGTTTAAACTTATAATGAAACCAGAAGAAGAAGCTATGTACCTGTGATTTGTTCTTTCAATTAATATAAAAAACATTTTTCTTTTTGATTTTTATAAAAATTAATTTCTTATTTTAATAAATCATGTTTATCATTTATACGAATTTAAATTATTAAAATAATTCAAAGTTTTATTCTATCAATAAGAGAAGTGTAAGCGAACATATAGAATATTGGTTCGCTCTTCTTTCACATATATGATTTTCCTCTTTCCTTCATATATAATCATATGGGATTTTTCCTTTTTTTATATTAGTGCGTTCTTTTTCTGTTCCTTTTGACTTCTGTTGAAATGTGTTATTTCCAAGTGATAAACAAAAGGATGTTGCTTAAGTATTTTTCCTAGAATAGATTGTATTACGAGAGATGAGAATAATCAAAGTAACCATTTCTTGTCCTATAAATACTTTCATTTTCTTCTTAAGTAAACGAACTATCATATTCTTCTACATCCTACGATAATTCGGAAGTTTTTTAGTACTTTGGAGGTGTTAGAATTTTTGTTTTCAAAGAATACAAATATACTTAACATATTGCTTATTTTTGTGCAAACATATTTCTTCGTCTTTACTACTAGAATTATCTATGGCGGTGCGTCACAGCAGTAGTAGTTCATCTTTTTTTTCTATTTCTTGAGAAATCTGAATTATTCAGAAAATGATTCTTTTTGATAATTTAGATTAACCAAAATCTTTTTTCTCTACAACCACATTCTTTAATCATACGTAGAGAACTGCACTTTTTCTGGTCTTACTTCCAGTGTCAGTCCAAATCTTTATTAAATCCAATACTTTTGGATACATTCTAATTTTTTCTACTAAAAATTAAACTTCATATGTAAAAATTTGCTTTCTCTTATCGTCTCGAAAACTTTTAATCTTTGTTTGTTTATATTCTCATTATATTATGTGAGGTACAATTTTTATGGGACTTGCTGGAAAACAAACTCAGACTGGATCATATTAAAAATTAAGTTTTGGTTCTACGGGATTGAGGCCGAGACTCTTTTGCAGTTCCTTAGTAACAATCTACATTATACTTTTAATAGAAAGAATAGATGAAATGCGACTCCATTCTCGATAAAATTGTTAAATCAGATGGAAAATAAAAGGAATCTAATCAAAATTTAATAAAATCTTCATAATATCCTGTCAATTATTCATCGAACGATCTTTAATAATACTCAAAATAAATACTGAGAACACTTTCAATTGTTGAAAACTTCAACGGTGCATCAGCAGCTAATCATCAATTGTAATGAACACCTCTACTCTCCATTCATTTTTGTTTTATATAATCGATTTTTTTATTCTGTAATAGAGAAGATTTTTTTCATAAGAACAATAACTATAAATAGTTTTTTATCGTAATTTTTCTTTTGTTAGTGTATCAAATAAGAATTTAAAAGATTGTCTATTGATCATTCTTCATTTTATGAAAAAATCTCGTACCTTTCTTCTATTCTTTAGAAGAATATATGCAAAGAAATTTTAACTCGAACAAATTACTCCTTAAGTTTATTTTTTCTTAGTCAAAATATCATTTAATAACAAGTATAAAGAGAGATAAAATTTTTCTTGTGATCATTTTTGAATATTGTCTTCAAATGTAGAACTAAATATTATTCATAATAGAAAAGAAAAAGTCTTAAATATTTGTGAATATAATTCATTTTAATGGTAGACATTGGTAGGAATGTCAGACTTTTATCGTGTGTAGGATTCATATTTTCAAATAATTATTTATAATGAAGTATGACGGATAAAGCTGCCAGCTTAAATCTGCAAGTTGAAATTCTGTAAACAAAATTCTAATTATTTTTTACGATATAAATATAAAAGAGATATTATTATACTATTTCCATTGAATTAATTACGATAAGAAATAATTCATATAAATTCTATACTAATTTTCTATCTGAAAAAGTAATGATAAATTTAATAAAAATATTCATTTTTATTTCAAAAAAAAGAAAAAGACGAAAATATTGAATAATTATTTATTTATTGCTTATATAAATATTGCATGAATTATTGATAATTAACTCCATTATTTCTATAAAAATCATTTTTAACATGATCAATTTTAACATGTGATCGATCGTTTGAATGAATGTATTGATAATGTCGACGACCATATTCTGATGATGATCGACATGGATAAGATCGATTTTCTTCCTTTACAAAAAGTCAAAAATAAATCATTAAAATAAAACAAAAAACAAACCTCTTTAGCTTGATTTAATCCAATAAATTTTGAATGTTGTCGATCATCTCGATGTGCTTTTGGATTAAAATCAGATTTTATATGAAAAATTTTATCATAAACTGATGATGATTTTATCTAAAATTAATAACTAAAAATAAAACAAAACAAAAACGAAAATAAATTTAAAATTTACTTCTTGATGATTATTAAAAAAATTTCTTTGTTTCATTTGATTATTTTTTGTTAATGGAATAAATGAATTTGCTGATAATTCACATATATAACCATTTATATCAAATGTATCATATTCCGTTTTAATATAAATATTTTTTTTCGATAATGATGACATTCTATAGAATTTCTTTCATTATTTTTCTTATTCTTTTCTTCTATTGTTGCTTAGTAACGATACCTATTATGAAGATAAGAATGTTTTTTATTTGTCAATATAATTGAAAATAGAAAAAAAATAATAAATATTTATATTCATATATAATAAATAAAATAAAATAAAAATGAATATATTTTTTCGTAAAGGAACATCAAATAATGAATCAAATTTAAATAAAGATGATTCATTTGTTCTTCAAACATCATCAAAAGAAATAGATAATAATAATAATAATGATGATGATGATATACTTATTCTAACATCAACAAATAATAATAATAAACAAATTAAAAATCAAACATTATTAATACAAACTGTTCAACAACTTTTTGGAAAAACTTCAACTTATTCAAATACTAATTCATCATCATTAACAATTAATTCAAATAAAATCATATCTTCTGATGAGAAAAATATACTTGAACAAAATAATACTGATGAACAACTTATTGATTTAAATTAATTGTTTATTTTTCAACTAAAAATATTAACTCGTTTTTTTTTGTATTTACTGATAAAATATTTTAAAAAAATCTTTGTTTTTATTGTACATAAAATTTAAATAAAAAAAACAAAACAATTAATTGTAAATATTATTCAAATTTAACTATGAGCGCAATTTTTGTTTTAAAATAATTGTTGTTGTTGTTTTTTTTTAATAGATAAATTTCGTTCCTTTTTTTTTTTGTTTTTGTTTTATTAATGAAACGAGATCGATCTTTAAATGATGAACAAACAAAATTTTCACTTAAACGATTTCATTTTCAAAATGAAATTATTCTTAAAGATATTAAACAAGATGAATCTTATTCACAAATAAATCATAATCATTTAAATTTATCTGATAAAATACATATTATTGAAAAAGTTCAATTATGGTTAAATAATATTAGATCAATAAATAGATAATATATTTACAATAAAAAAAACTATATTTAATCATTTTTTATTTATTAGTTTGAATAATTTTGTGTATATACTCGCGTTTTTTTTATAAATATATATGTCATCGAACTTGAATTTCTTTGATCGTAACATAGAAAAGGTATCTCGCCAAAATCATTAGAAAATATCAATGAGAATGATTAATATTCTTAATAGGAGTTAAACATTTATGTGACATTATCTCCCACTTCCTGTTTGCATTGCATAAAAAAAGACTATTTAATATGTTTAACAAATTTTCATATTGAAAAGATTTCATAAAGATATATTTTAGAATATGTATGTCAGGTATTCAAAAAGTAATACAAACAATAATAAAAAAATAGAACAAATCTAAATATAATATGAATGACGAAATAAGATGAATCATGTATTATAAATAAGGGAATATAAAGGTAGGGAACAAAAAGGAGCGCTGCGAGTAGGATTCGAACCTACGCGGGAGAACCCATCTGATTTCGAGTCAGACGCCTTAACCACTCGGCCATCGCAGCACATTGAGTAAAAGAAAGGAGAAATGATTCTCGTTGACTCATAATCAATGTAATCGCGACTGTTTTATGAAGAACCTATTTTCTTTATTACTTTTTCTTTTTTCTTTTTTTCTTTTTTGCCTACATGATAAAAAATGAATACATATTCACGCATGAATTACTTTATTCATAATTGACATTTTCGTTTGATCATGTCTGGAATGACGACAAACGTATCTAGTGAAGATACATTAATACGAGATTCTCAAATTAGTGGATTTTCTGCATTTAAAGAACGTCTTGCTTTTTGTTGTTGTCGAGCTTTTCGAAAAACATCAAAATATGATTTATCATCAATTGCAAAACAAGATGAAGAACTACAAGATAAACCATCTTATGTTAATCAAGCATATCAAGGAGAAAAACAAGCAAGACAAAAAAAATTAGATAATATTGCAAAAACGTTACCTAATACAACATTAAATGGTATACGTACACCTGCATCTACAATAAATAATTCAACACGTCCATTAACAGGAATAACACAAGGAACACCACGTTCAGGTATTACTTTAACACAAGGAACACCACGTTCTGGTATTAATTTAGCATCAGTACGTCCTCCAATACGTACACCAATTTCTAAACCAGGATTATCAACAATTAATCGACCATCACCATTGGCTGCAAATACAAAAACTACTAAAAAAGATTCCGATGAAACAGATACAGGTTTATTATTTAAAAAATTTAAACATTTAACAACAAAAAAAAAATCTTAAATTTATTATTTTTTTAGATAATACATCTGAAGAAGAAACAACAGACGATGATGATAAATCCTATGATACTGATCCTACACCTCCAAAACGACATCCTATTAATAAACCAAAAAAACGATAATAAATTATTATTTTTTTTAAATAAATCATATTTATTATGATTTTTCTTCTTTATATAATTAAAAAAAAAACTAAATTTGTTGAAGAAGTTTTTCTATTCGATTTAAATTAACATTCATATTTCCTTCATTATTAACAACAGTAGGTAATATCCAATAAGTTTGATTAAGTAATTGTGATTGAGTATATAAAATATATCCAGCACATGCTTTTAAATCATCAGAATTAAACATTGAACATGTCATTGGTAATGAACTTGATGTTGATCTATATGGCATTATTTCAATAATTGTTGTTTTTGATTGAGCAAAATTCATATTTGATAAAGCTCCACTATGTACACCAATTATATATTTTGCATTATAAAAAGTTTCAATACGAGATTTAATATGATTGGAATCTTTTGAATGATCATATTGTATATAATTTAAAGAATTTTTTGAACAATATTCTTTTAATAAATTAATAAATGGTTGTTCATTTAATATAAGTCGAGCACCATTCATTGCATTTGTTGATGTACGTTGTATATAAATAAAATTTTTTTGATTGATTTTATTTAAAGATTTTGATATATTTGATATAGACCAATACATTTCACGTGCATTATGCCATAAATATGGATGAATACCAGGTGTACGACATGGATTTATTAATAAACGAGCACCTATTTTCATATTTCCTGTATAATGAATTATTCTTGAAGATTCAACTCCTAGAAAAAGATGATGAATTTTTTTATAAATTAAGAAAGAAAACGAATATCTAACCAAGCATTGACCAAATTTCTTTAACAGATCGATCAAATCGAAAACCATGCATTATAAGAACTTTTGCATCGGGATATTTAGTTAAATAAAATCTTGAATGAGATAATTTTGGTCCAATACCATCAAGAAAATGTTGAAAACTCCATCCATCAGGTACTGTATAAATAAAAGCTTTATCATAAATAACTGTTGCTTCATTTTCATTTTTAAATGTTCTTTTTATAGATATATCATTATAATTATAACCACAATCATCATTTAAATAAAGACCATTTTTAATAAATGCTATATTAACTGAAAGATGTTCTTTTATATCATTAAATAAAATTCCATATTTTTCACAAGAATTTTTTGGACATTTTTTAGAATTTATTTTATAATATGATGAATTATAAAACCAAGATTTAGCTTCATCATCAGAAAAATTTGGTAAATGAACATAAAATGGTTGGAGAGTTTCAGATATTTCTTGAAATTCTTTATCAAGATTTAATGATATTGGTGATTTTCTTTGTTTTGATATTGATAAAGGATTTTTTATTGAATAAAATAATAAATAATATACTTGATATATTACAATAATTATACATATACCAATAATTAAAATTTTAAATAAACGAAATGGACGAGAATACATTTTATTATCATATTAATTAAAGAATATTTCTAAAATAAATCATATTAATTCTTATATAAGGTGTAGGCAATTCAAACTTCGAGTCAAATGGTTTTTTTTATTCCATTTGATAGAGCTTGAACGGCTGATCATGAGAATCTATTTTTTAACCTCAGTGAATGTTTCTTTTTGGCCGAAAAGATTAACTATCAAAAACTAAGTACAGATAAATTTTTAAAATCTATTCAATTTAGTCTCCTAATCAAAGCAAAAGAACTGAATTGATTGAAATAAACAATTTTTGTCGAGAAAGACAACGAATAGAAAAAAAAAGCGCAATGTGTACTCTTATGTCTAATCATATAATGAATTGAATGAAATAAAATATTTGACTTTATCAATCATATGGAAGAACTAGATAGATTTACAAAAATAATCTGTATATAAAACATTCGATACGATTCGAAGTATCATTAACAATAGAGTTTTTGATTTAGAGTTAATTTAAAAATTTATCTGTACTTAGTTTTTGATGGTTAAACTGGAAAGAAACATTTGCTGAAGTTAAAAGATATAAGCTCTATCAAATGGAATAAAAAAAAACTCATTTTACTCGAAGTTTGAATTGCCTGTATCTTACATATATATTATAAGAATTATCCAGTAAAATTTTTTACAATTTATTCATTTTTGATTATTAATATAATTATAGATTTCATATTTTATTTACTGAAAATTTTATATAGAATAATATATTTGATTTCAAATAAAAATTAAAAAAAATATATTTTATTTTTAATTGACGTATTCCGGTGATTATTATTCAATAAATCGTATTTTTTTAATATAAAATAAATTCGCTTTCTTTTCTATTTCATATTATTTTGTAAATTATAGAGCTTTTCACGATGCATCTCATAGTATATCTTATCTTAACAAATCATCAGGTAATAATAAGATGGGATAGGCAAAAACAAATTCATTTTTGCATGATTGAAACATGATTACTCAAAAATTCTTCTAGTTTGGTAACAAAAAGTAAAATTATAGAATAAACAATCTTATGAAAATTGTCGAATTTTTCATACTGAATCTTTTGGTATATTTTCGATGAATGTAAATTTTAAGTCAAAGCTTTGTGGCTCTTACCTTTATTACAGATAGCTTTCGATTATAGATGGGTATAGTGTAATAAATGGTTACTATATGTTGTTTGCCTGAATGAAATTGCTTATTATACACTTATCAAATCATTTATATTGATTGTATTTTTTCATACTTAATTATAATGAATAGTATAGATAATATTTCTAATAATCAAGAAAATGAAAAAAGGAAAGAAAAATTTGAAAAATAAATAAAGAACGTGTACGTCAATGTTGCGAACGAAAGCAATAAAAATAATAAAAATGAATATATACGTCGAGTGCAAGAACAAAAAAAGAAGATTCGGTAAATGTATCGATCGAATAATGCCAATAATAAAGAGCATTCGTAAAAATATGACCGGATTAAACAAGGATAATAGAGAATAAATCTCAAAAATATTAAGAGACTATTTCTTTATAAAATATTAAATATCGAATTTTATTTTAAAAGCTTAAAATTTATTTTAATAATAAGTTTCTTTTCTCTGAAAATTTTTTAATTAAAAATTATCTATGTTCGTAGAGAATTATAGATTTAATTCAAAATAAAAAAAATAAATTAGATTATTTATTTGTTTTTTTGAAAATCTGTTTCTAAACATACTTACTTTTTATTATTTGCATTGATTTAAGTATTTCTTTTTTGTTCTTTGAGAAAATAAAAAGTTCTATCACGATTGAGTATGACATTATTGTTCATTACTGGTGTGCCCGTCGTCAACACATAACTAAGAAGAAAAAAAAAAAGAAGACTTCTTCAGTCTTTTAAAAATATAATGTCACAACTATTTCTTTTTCTTTCTTTTTCCTTTTTTTTTCTCCTTTTCCGTCATAAGAGAATATAAGATGTTAATAAAATTCATCTGTCTTCTTTTCATTACTATTATAAACATCTTTAATTATTTATTAAACTATATATATGTGTATTTTATAATAAGACAAAAGAAAATAATAGTTTTATTTTAGAAATTGAAATTCATAAAATTTAAATCTATATCCTTTTCTTAATATCATTCAATTATTCTATTTATTAATGAAAAATAATAGTATTTCAACTGAATTAAACTTAAATATTTTATTTGATTACTTTTGATTCATTGTTAACAGAATAGTATCTTTTATAAATTTGATTGTAAATAACATTGTATGAATAGAATATTCGAGTAAATGAATACGGTGACCGTATAAATTATAAATGCAGCAACTTCACGGTCATCTATCGACTGTATTTTACGATCATATTTGCACTTTACTATATACATATCATTATTATTCACACGTATCTTTTATCAATAAGAGAAAAAATAATTTGTTTTTTCTTCTTTTTTCGTTCTTTTATAAACAGAAAAATATAAATTATACTTTCAAGATTTTGTTTGCAATTGTGATTTAGGTTAAATTAATGTAAGCATTATGATTTCTGCTTTTTAAAATACTATTTACCGTTGTAGCTGTTATTTAGATTAATCTAACTTAAAAATAAAATATGATTGAAAACGTTAATAGCGTCAAATAGATCTCAATAAGTACTATTGATTGCAATGCTATGCGAGGGAATGGTATGCGTATTTAAGTAGAAGACATAAATACTATTGTGGATTATTCACGTATTGTTGATGAAAGAAAGATTATAGTTGAGCTGCATTAATAGCACTTTCAATACTTTTCTTTTTCATGTATTTTACATTCAGCGTGTTTTTTTTAACTGAATTTATGCAAACTATATCCGTTTGTTATAATTTGCTGAAAACGTCTCATAAAAATAATAAATGTACAATATGAAGGAATATGAAATCAAACAATCTCATCAAAATAGTTTTATATCTTTAACATGGACTGACCAAAATCCGATAATTAATCATAGTAAACTGGAAAGTTAAGGAGTCATCTTCCGACAAAAATCGATTTCAGGCCAAGTATGTTCAAATGGACTGAAGTGAAATGACTGTAGTAAAATTTCTAGCTCGATGTCTGTAAATATTTAAAGGAATATGAAACTTAACTCGAAAAGGACTTTTTGCTGCTCTATATCTGGACATATTTTTCGAACCAAGAAAAATTAAATATATTGAAAGACATTGGACCGAGAAAAAGATGAAAAACAATTTTCCTTTTCTTAAAAATGAGTACATTTTTCAAGAAGACGTTAACGAAAATCATTGAAAATTTTGGCCAAAAACGGGGTGACGAAGAAAAATTGATATCGTTTCTGATAGATCTAAAGACTGACTATCCTTTCATGTATTCAGCTCAATCTTTCGGTAAATTATAGTTAACCGAAAGTTATCTGATCAACTGATGGTTCTTTATTATTATTCTCTCATTCTTAAGACAGTAGTTAGATTCAATCTAAAAAAAAGAGAAATAATTTTAGTTTTTGAAAAAAAGCCGAACAAAAGGATTAATTGTACGGTTTTGATCACCAGTAAACTGTAAGTTTGATTTGATACTTTATATTAGCTTCCAGGAAAGAAATTTTTGAATCAGAAAAACAATTTCTCACTAAGAAGCACACATTCATAGTATCAAAAAAACTTTTCCGATCCATAGTTCGGCTTTGGTATACTTCTTCCTATGAGATTCCGAGAAACAAAATTTACTTTCAATAGGCTACGAAGAGTATTAAGAGCGAACATCATACCAATCTCAATTTTCTCATTTGCGTTATTTCCTCCTTTTGGTTTCATGGACTTATATACATTGTGACTCATTCTTTTCCAGACAATGACCCAATTTACGCGTTCCTTTTACCTACCTTTCAGACATATCACAATAGAATCAATTTCCTTACTTAAATCTCCCATAATACTAGGTATCCATAAGTGTAACCTAATCGTAATTATACCTCTTTTAGTGTTTTTGTCGTCATTGTTCATGACAAATATGACTTATATCAATGCTTTCGCATGTGTTTGTGTTTCCATTCTCACCCTCATTGAGGAAGATGCTCATGTGTCAGTTTCTGTTTACAGTTTTACCCTCTACACTAATATGTGTCCAAAAATTTGTTTAGTGTTTGGAAAATGATTTTGGTATCGCAAAATTTTTTTCTTGAAAATTAAATTGAGTTTCCACTTCAAATTAAGTTTCAAAAGTATATATATATTTGAATTCTAACTTCATAAATTGAAGATACTGATGCAATCTCATCTACTTTGGCTAAAGAAACATATTATACGTCTAGTATAATCTGCTATCCCTTTCTAAAAATCAACAATTTTTGTGAAAATAATATATCTCTTAACCTTCTATTAATCACAATAAATATCTGAAGACATATTTTATTTATCAATAATAGGATCATAACATTACATGTAATTTTATTTATAACCTCAGTAATTGGAAAGTTAATGACAGCATCTATACGAACTCTAATACTTTTTTATTTATATATAATATAAATAAAACTTTTAGTAGAAAAATATCAAAGTGATCGTGAAAAATCTGGAGTCGAGAGTCATCAGGTTCGCAAGCATTATTGGCAATATCAATGGCTTTCTTTATATGATTGAATGCTTCCTGATATTTTTGAAGACCCTCTAGTACATATGCTATATGATGATGAGTGTTTCCCAAATTTGGATGATTAGTGCCAAGTGATTTTTCTTCGATTTGAAGTGTTTTCTGGAAATATGGCAACGCAGTCAGGTAATCTTTCTTCATAAAATATATTTCGCCCATGTTGTGGTAGGTATCTGCCAACTTTCGATAATTGGGAGGGGAAGATTCCTCATAGATCTTTAACGCCTTTTGATAAAACGAAATTGCAGTTAAATATTCTTTCCTTTTTTCATAACATATTCCGATGTTGTTGTAACTGGTAGCCAATGACTCGTGGTTAGCTGGAAGGCATTTTTCTCGTATTTTGAGTGCTTTTTGAAAAAACGAAAATGCATTCGCATGGTCATTCATCTCCAGATATACTCCACCAAGGTTATTATACGTCGTGGCTAAATTTGAATGCTCAGAGGGAAGATAGTTTTCTTCGATTTTGAGCGCCTTCTCATAGTATGAACGTGCTTCAGTGAAATGTTTTTTTTCTCGGTACCATTGTCCAATATTGTTATAGGTAGTGACCAGATTTGGATTATTATGAGAAGTAGATTTTTCTTGGATTTTTAGGGCTTTTTCGTAATATGAGAATGCTTTTGAATATTTACCCATTTCCATATTTACGAGACCGATGTTGTTATAGATTATAGCCAACATTGATTGGTTCGGAGTGCGAGATTTTTGTTGAACGTTGAGTATCTTTTCATAAATTGAAAGCGCGATCGAATAGTTTC
This sequence comes from Macrotrachela quadricornifera, assembly GCA_022393335.1. NCBI lineage: Eukaryota > Metazoa > Rotifera > Eurotatoria > Philodinida > Philodinidae > Macrotrachela > Macrotrachela quadricornifera. The sequence goes on along the minus strand of JAJEKB010001446.1, from coordinate 60,415 downwards.
CCATTGGACCATGTGCTGAAGCTATGTTACTGTGTGTCGTGAGCAGTAACGTATGATTAGAAGGGAGAGCTTTTTGGTTGACTAAACATGATTTCTGGTAAAAAGAGAGCGCTATAGAATATTCACCCATCATTGTATGCACTAAGGCTAGATTGTCATAGATAGTAGCTAAATGGGGATGCTTGGAAGCAAAACATATTTCTCCAATTTCAAGTGCTTTTTGATAGGAGAATCGCGCTTTTTGGTATTGTCCCATTGACAGATAGACTCCAGCAATGTTACTGTGAGTGACAGCTAACAATGGATCATTGGAAGGGAGGCATTCTTGTCGAATTTCAAGTGCTTTTTCATGAAAAGAAAGTGCCACCGAATAGTTTATCATCGAATGGTAAGTTTCAGCAATGTTGTTATACGTAATAGCAAGATCTAAACGATTTGAAGGAAGATATTTTTCTTCGATGTTACATGTCCTTTGAAAAAATGACAAAGCCTTCGGATAATTATCTTTCATGAGATTGATGGTTCCAAGTTGATTGTGTAGTGCTGCACAAGCTTTCCATTGATTAATGGGCGTTACATCGAGTAATCGTGTATATATATCTTCCGCTTTGTCGATCTCATCCAACATGATCAACAAATGCCCTAATTGATGCCATCCATTTCCTCCTCCAATCTCCTTTCGAAGCGAGTCGGTAACGCGTTTCAGTTGTTCATCACTGTTATTTGTTAACGTCAACTTTACATTCCATAGCCGATCTTGAAGTTTTTCCATGTCACCAATTCGAAAGATGGTATTCATCGAGAAGAGTATCTCTTTTTCCGAGTCAAAGTGACTGACATTATCCAATGCGGCGAACGATACATATGAGATTGAGGGATCGATTTCTATTTCAAAAATAATTCCTATAATATCCACTTGTTGTGCATTACTTTCTGCGAACATGAAGGATACCTTTCGATCGATACTTGTAGACAAGAAATTGTTGAAAGATAATAGACCACCTTTGTTATTTTTTATTTTGTCGAAGTCGCTACTCAACATTCCTTGCCCTCGATAGACAGTCATTAGTACTGGATTCACTATTTTCAAATGTAAGTGTTCGATCTGTCGATGAAGATCTCTAATGAAGAATCCCATCATGATAATAATGTTGATGTTCTGAGTTCTTAATGCCTGATTCAAGATTGAATAGATATAGTACTTTTCTGTATACCACTTGATTGCTGAATGACAGTTATAGTCTCGTTCGAACTCATTAATCGATCTCAATTCGATGTTGTTATTAACATATTGATCGCGGAGGAGTGCAACCAGTCCTTCCATTTCCATATTCCTATCGTCATCTTCCATTTCAAGAAGAATTTCTTTTAGTAGTTGCGAATACATGAATGATTGATCGAGTTCGTTTAAATCTAGAAGTGGAGTGTCAGTCCAAGAAAGACTACTGATCGTCAACAAATAATTTTCATAACGTCGAATTTCGGTTTTAAGTGATTCACAGATATATTTGACATCAGTAAATACACCTTTAACTTTATTACATTGTTGAGTCCATGATTCATGATTCGGTGAGTCATCACAAAACACATAAATGGATTCCAGCTGAGAAATATTTTGAAGTCGATGTATGATCTGTTGGCCTAAGTCATTCGATACAATCATAAATACTTTTTTGCTTTTACGTTCAGTAACAAAATTAATGCATTCATTGACATTGGTAAATGTACTGATAGAATCAATGATTTGCTGAAGATTTATAATGACATTTTGATGCACTTCATTAAACTTATCAGTGTTTGAATACAACCAAACGAGAATATGATCTTTGACTATGGGAATCGATGAATAATTTGGTGAGATATTTTTGTTTTCTCGATTCTTTTTAATACGAACGTGATTCGTGTATGGTATTACTTCAGAATAAGAGAATGTTATCTTGTGCGGCTGAGTGTCAACAGCACTCGATGAGTTGGATGATGAAACTTTGTCGTTAGACGTTAAATTCTTAATTTCCATTTCAATTAATTGTATGATAACGTTTTAGTTTTCAAGAAATAGAAGCATGTTGATTGTCTTACGGTACCGCACTGATCGAAAATATAATATATTGCCGTCTCACTGTGCTTCTTTTCTTTTTTTTCCTTTTGTTTTTTTCATCTTCTTTTTTCAAAGCTTTTCTTTCTGCCATTTTCTTCGTTGTTTTTGTTCTAGACACTAAGCGTCATTGACTATGTTTCTTTAGGAATAGAAGAAAAAAGACGTCAGAAAAAAAGAAAGAAAAGTAAAAAGAGATGAAGTGGAATGTAAGCATGTGGTAATAGTAAATGCTGTTCTATTCAAATGATGTGTTTTACGATTGAATATTGCTCTCACATACATACATTTTTGATTTTTTTTTTAAAGATTGAAGATGAGTGTGAGATAATATAATCGAAAGCAAAAGTATAAATGAATTCAGAATATGATTATCTGGTGTCATTTCATTTGCTAGAATGGCTGATATATTTGGTCATTCCAAACATCCACAATTCACATGTTTTCTCTGGCACGTATTATTAGACAAAAAAGGTCGTACAATCAAGATAGGAGTCGAGAAGACAAGACAAAATATTCAAAACATCATACGACGTTTCATCCGTACTTAAGGAATTCAACGAGCATGTTTGGAAATTATTATTACATGAAAGATTCAAAAACCTTCGCAATAAAATAATGGGTGTCTTAATTTTTTAGAGATTTCTCCTTTATTGCTCTCGTCGTTGAAAATCTTTTTTATAAAAGGATAGCGCTGAAAATTCTCTACGAAACCACGTGTAACAAGATCATAAAACTGTTGCAGATATATTCGAAAAAAATTGAAAAATAAAGATGTATAAAAAGTTGTAATTTCTAATTGGTTGAACATAATAACAGACTCTATTTTTTATCTCATTTTTTCATCATTTACTTCACCCTATTCGGAAAAAAAATTTACCAAAAGATGCAGCGTGAAAAGCTCTACAATTTACAAAAAACGAATAATGAAAAAGGAAAATTAAAAAACCGAATTCACTTTATAACAAAAGAATATATCATCATCGTGCGGTAGAAATTTTATCACTCAAACTTTTATCCATTTTACAGGGGTCGCAGCGGCCTAGCATACAAAATCAGGAATCAGGACAGGAATTTTCAAGGAAAAAATCAGGATTTGAATCAATAAATCAGGATTCCCAAAACATGAGCACCATTAATCGAAAATCCACATCATTTCGCAGTAGGAGTTACGAAATGTCAAATGAAATTCATTTTCTGTTTCATTCAAGTTCTGTTAGTAATCACTTTTCCTTTTTTAAATAAATGCACAGCTGAAACTGACTCAGTAGAACAGCGTAAAACCGACAAAATCGATATCGAGCAGAGCCGAACTATTTGAAAAGTTTCTCTAACTTTCAAAAACGTGTATTTCATTGGTTAAAACTATAAATGTCATTCTATGGTCCTGCTTTTGCTATAAAACCACCAATATGCAAGATGGTATCATCTTGCAAAGTTTCTGCAAATCATTTGAAAAAAACACTACTGGTGAAGGTAAAGAAATTAAAAATTAGTGTCCCATTCCACTTCAGAGGTGTCTCGAAGCTACTGCTAGCGATTTTGGCAATACTTCTACTATATTTTAAACAATTATCAGTCTAGCTTTTTTTGACCGAGCGTACACTACCAAATCAGACAAGTAACGAAAAATTCGACGTTTTTATGTGTAAAAAGGGAACATTTTAACGTGTAAAACAATCTTTTTTTTATGGGAAAAAACCATGTTGGTGAAAGTTTATGTTTTGAAACTTGATCTTTTTCGTATTTTCTTTAACGCATTAAAATTTGTTTTAATGTAAAAACGTTGACTTCTTCGTTACTTGCATGCCTGGGTAGCATTAATTGTATATGTGAGAATGAGGATGTATATATATGTACGATACAATCGGCGTCAAAACTTTGTGCTACTTTTCAGACATGGAGAATAGTGATGAGAATGCGTAAATTATGTGAAGAAATAATAGAGAAAGAGCTTCATTTTGAAATGTAGATCGCTAACATCTGTTTCAATTTTAGAAAATTTCTATTTGACATTATTATGAAGTTGTTTCTGAATCTGTCACAAAATCTATCGAATTAGTGATTTTGACTCAGTTAAAATTTGTCCGATGAACTATTGACTCTCTTTGTTGGATGACCATCAACGAATCTCGGCAGATCTTCAGCTTTGGTTCGGCGAAAAGATACTCATAACACAACAGAACCTGAAGATTTACTGAGAATCTTTAATAGTCATTCAACAAGGAGAGCTGATGATTCAACAGATTATCAGCTTCTACACCTAACATGTACAGCATGATCATGTTATTTTTGATAGTTTTGTTCACTTTACTGTATCTATACAAAACCTCAAAAGTTTCCCCTTTTGATATAGTTGGATAGAGCATCGATTACTCTATCGAGCTATATGTTTTTTATTTTATTTATTTGCACCTTGTTCAAAAATTTGATAAATTCCGAGAAGCCCTGGAATAAAACTTTTGCACTTTCATATTTCGGTTCGACTAAACGCATTAATGATGAAAATTGCTTTAGATGGAAGAGATCCATCACACTTCTTCGTGGAAAAAATATTAAACGAAACTAATTCGCAATTGGGTAGAAAACTGAATTTTACTGTTCAAACTTGGTCCACTTTTGCACTTACAAAAAATCAAGTTTATAATACTTTTCACAAAAATTCATCTGTAAAAGTGAACGTAAGTCCAATTAAAATTATAGAAATCGGTAGAAGAATCAACGCTCTTTCTAGCTATATATCAAAGAAAAAAGTTTAGATGCTTAAACAACGAAAATTTCTTTGAAGAAAACTCAGAATCATATATGGAAAAAAGCACATTTCTCAGAAAAGTCACGAAGTTTATGTTGCAGATAAAGCATAAGCCCAATGAAAAATACATAGTTCGGTGGACGAACGAACAGCCTATTATTCTATATAAAAATAAAAAGTTTCAGTGTCTCAGTAAAAAGCAATCATCGAAAAAATCACTTGAGAAATGGTGTGAAAATTGCTGGATGCAAAAAATTGATGATGACTGCTTTTCTAAATATATCGAATTTTTGGACAAGCTTTAAATTAAACAAAATAAAAACTACATAGTTCAATAGAGTAATCGATGCTCTATCCAACTATATCAAAAGGGAAAACTTCTAAGGCTTTGTACAGATACAGTAAAGTGAACAAAACTATCAAAAATAACGTGATCATGCTGTATTTGTTGATTCTATTTTTTTCCTTGTTTAATGATGTCACCTAATCTTGTAGTAAAAAGATTACTTTTTCTCGTGTATTTACTGGCACTTTTTAGTTCATAAAGAGTATGTCTACTTAACAAACATGACAACCAACGCGATCATTGAAAAATCAAAGTCATCATCGATTCAAAATGAAGTTTCTGAACGCCTCTATCTAGACTAAACTGAAATATTCAAGGAGAATGACTAAGTTTCGAAAAGTGACAAAGATCAGGAAAATCAGGATTTTTTGCCAAAATCAGGACGTATCAGGACGATTTTAAAAAGTCAGGAAAAAATCAGGAAATCAGGACCACTGCGACCCCTGATTTTAGAAACAAAAAGGGCAACTATAAAACAAGCTGTCTTATGTAAATTATAGAGCTTTTCACGCTGCATCTTTTGGTATATTTTGTTACTAAATAGGGTGAAGTAATAAAAATATTAGTTGCAAGCCGGCCCATCTATTATGTTTAACTGGTTACAAAGTACAACTTTTTGGGCATCTTTATTTTTCAATTTTTTTCGAATATATCTGCAACAGTTTTATGATCTTGTTATATGTGGTTTTGTAGAGAAACTTCGGCGCTATCTTTTTATAAAATAAAAAAAGGTTTTTAATGACAGGGACAATAAAGAAGAAATCTCAAAATACTAAGACACTCATTATTTTCTTTGACTATTACAAATTGATTTGTGAGTATTCGTTTGTTTTATTAATATTTTATTTTAAAGAAGTCTATTTTGATAATATTTGACAAGTTCTTAAAAAGTTAAACCGTCCTTGTTCTATATATTTTCAATTCATTTTTTTACGTAATTACCATTAAAGATTTTTAATAATTAAAAGTGAAGTATATTGACGACTGTCGTTAGTATCGTGATATACACATTAATGCATATTGTTCAATATTAATTGATTATGATTGGATAAGAAAATATTCTTTGTCTAAAGCGGTAATTTTATATCATTCATTTTTTTTGTAATAAAATAAATAATGTCGTTTGATATAAAAAATAAAGAAAATAATTCCAAATATTGTTCCCAATGTTTAGCAAAATCAGATGCTGAACATGTTTGTTCATCTCAATTATTATCTGATTCAATTTATACATTATCTGAAATAGCAAATGACCAATTAAATACTTTAGAAAAATTTTCATTAGCACAAATACATATAAAGTGTCAACAAGATTTAGAAGTATGGCATTCAGCAGCACTTAATCATCTTGGACAAATATTTAATCAACGTTTAATTGATTTAAATAAAATTTTTACTGAAGAAGTTCAACCTGATTTAGATAAATATAAACAGAAAATAATTGGACAACTTAAAAATCGTATTATACCAAAAATAAATAAAATAATTAATGAACCATCTGATGATACAAAAACACCACAACAAATACAAAAAATTTTAAATGAATTTAAATCTGAATATGAAATTTTACATGAACATCCATGGATAAATGTTCAATTGCCTGATTTAAAACATTTTTCTGTACCAATACGTATTGCAAAAATGGCATTAGCTGCACGTTTAACTGATGGTGAAAAAGATCCATTAGATGATTTAAGTGATGATGAAAATAAAAAAGAAGAAAATATTTTAGTTAATAAAAAGAAAAAAATTAATTCAATTGATATTATTGATATATTTGCATCAAATCCTCAACCATTAAAAATTTATACATTAGATACAAATTCCTCAACATTAGCTTTTTCAAATAAACATATACTTCTTCATGATAATAAAAAATTAATTTTATATGATTTAAATAAAAAAGTTCATGAATTTATTTGGAATGATAATGATTATGGTTTGTTTATTTCAAATTTTTCCATTTTTCTTTTTCTAACATACTATATCATAAGCGAAATAATTCTTTTATTTTAAAGGTATATTGGTTGATATATGTTGGATGTCATCAATATCATTATTTATAATATTAACAATACATTCTGTATATTTATATGATCCAATGAAATGTTCTTCAACAAATCCTGTTAAAGTTGAATCAATAAAACCATTAGATCGTTCACATGTATTAGCATCATTATCACCATTTGATCGTGATTTATATATAAATTATCATAAAGGTATTCATATAGATCAATATCGTGTATCACCAACATCAGAATGGATATTACAAAAAAGATATTCAAAAAATGAATGTTGTGAAACAAAAGATATTGGTATACGTGATGTTAGATGTGATAATGAACATATTTGTTTATCAATAATGCAAACAGATGATTTAAAATGGAGATTAGATTTAATGTCACGTGATATGGTACGTGTTCGACGTGGTGTTGCTATGGATGCTGGAGAAAATCAACATAAATTTTTTTCAATGCTTATACCACTACAAGATCAACGATGGTTATTTGTTAATTGGTTTACAAATAAACTTTGGATTGTTGATCAACAAGGAAAAACACGTTTAATTAAAGAAACAAAAATAAAAAATATTCGAAATATTTGTGTTACACCTGATATGTCATATATGGCTATTAGAACGGAAAAACCATCGGTTTTACAAATATATAAACTTGAATAAAAAAAACTTTATATTTCATTTTCTCTGTAAATTTCATTATTGTCAAATAATTATCAATTCATATTCTATTTTGTTTTCTTAGAAAAATGAACTTCATTATACTAATGATAAACTAATTATTCTTATCAAAAAATAATAGAATTTTAGTAAGGATATATGAACTAAAAATTTCAATAGAACTTCCTTTAATATGATTCATTTATATAGTAATGAAAAGTCTAATTGCTTAATTTGATAGCCTGATGAACTGTCATTTGTAATAAAAATCGTTGACAACTATGTCATTCTTATTATATAATTGATATTATTTTTCAAAGAGATAAATTTTGCTTTTGGTTTTATATTTCATCTGTTAGAAATCTACTTATCTTTCATTTTATTTGTAAATGAAGAAAAAAAAAGAAAAGAAAATTTAAATCTTATCTGAAAGATATATTTCTTCTCATTAAAATAAACGCAATATTTATAATTAATTTAAAAAAGAAAACGAAAGAATACAAATATATATATTATTTAAATAGAAAATCTGCCTGCATTAACAAATTAATATTGATAAAATATATTTTAAGTTTGTTTTGTTTTTATAAATAATTCGGTCTACACATACAACAAATTATTTGACATTTTTGATAAAGACGAGCACAAAAACTTGTATTTTCAATTGATCCTGTTGATGATGTTATTGATAATTTTTGAGTTAATGGTATTAATTGAAAACGTTGCATATCTATTCCATCCATATTCATTAATTTTCCTGATGTATCATCTAATTTAATAGAATAATTAAATACAAAAAAAAAACAGAAAAAAGAAAATATTCAAACCTAATCCATGCCAATCTGGTATTTGACTATAATAACGTTGAGTTAACATATATGCATGTTCTTCTAAATTGGATATATCACTATTGTATATAAAAACAATAATTAGATATATTTATTTTCTTAAAAAAATAATTAATTACTTATTTATTTCAATTAAATCTTCATTTTTTTCTTGAATTTGATCAATATATGGATTAAAAAATGATTTAACAGGTATAGTATCTAATGTACCTACACCAATTGAACCTGATAATGTTAATGAATTAAATAAATATTGTGCTTTAATAAGTTCACTACGAAAAAATTCAATAAAATAAACAAGAAGTTGTGGATGATGTGTAGTTATATTTGAAGTATTTAATTTCGATATAATTGATCCTCTAATTAATTTAATAATTTAATTAATTAATTAAATTAAATAAATACCTTTTTCCTCCTGATTCATTTGCTAATTTTTGAATAAATTCATCAATTTGATTAAATAAATGACGTTTTAATTTAAAAAAATCATCTCGAACCATTGAAACAGATGTCATTGTTTCTAATAAATATTTTAAACGAGATAGATTATCTCGTATATCTGCTAATATCTTTAAAACAAAAAGAAAAAAGAAAAGTATTTCTCGTTTTTTTTTTTTTATTTTTTTAAATTAACCTTATTAAGATGATCTCTAGTGACTTGATGTATATCATGAACAGATGTTTTTCTTGATGGTTGATGAGAAGATATTTTTGCAATAGATGAACGAGGTTGAGATGAATTTTCATGATTATTTGTTGTTTGTAAATTATATGTTTTTTGAATAAGTTCTAATGGTTTATCGACAGATACACTATTTGATATCATAACAAAATATTCAACATTAAAATATAAGAAAATTTTATTCTTTCTTTTATTTTAACAGTTGAATAAATTCTGTCAGAGCAATTAATGATATATTTCATCTTGTCTACTAAAGATAATAATCGTTAATCATCAACTTTTAGTTTTTTTTTTCTTTTCATTAGAAGTAGAAGAGAGAGAGAAAAAATAGAAAAGAAGATCTGATTCTTCGTTTTTTTTTTCTCAGCCAATCCTTTTTAATCAACAACTGGAAATAAAATAAAATAAAATTTTTTTTTTTTTTTTTACTTCTTACCTTGTCTTCTTCCGTTAACATTTTGTTTATCATATTATTAATGAGATTCAAGAATAAAAAAACAAAATAAGCTCGTTTTTTTTTTCTTAAAAACAATACTTTAGATAAAATCTACGATTAATTCAATTCCATAAACAATCGATACTTTTTGTTTTTTAATAAAATAAGTAATAAGATTAAATTTTACGGTTACTTAAACAATTCTTTAGTTCTCTTTCAAATAGAAAATATAATTTTTGATCGGATAAGATCAGAATTTTTAAAAAAAAAATACCTTGTTTTTTTAATTATTAAATCAACATGTGCGTTACCATGACGATTATATTAGTATTAGAATCTTTTAGTTCTTTTTTTTTTTTTTAAAAAAGGAAAATAATTAAATAATTTGTCTTATGAAATAATTAACATTCTTAAATAGATCTAATCGGAAGTTTATTTTTTATAATTATATAGATTTATTCAATCTTAATACGAATTAAATGAAAAAATTTGCTTTTATAAAAACTAATTCACAATATTCCAAATATATTTACATATAAATGAATAAGTAAAACATATAAAAAAAAAAAGAGATCACTAAAACTGTCATATTCAAATATGGAATGTACAATAATAAAAAAAAAGAACACAGATGAGTATATGTATATATATATATATAAAAACAAATATTGTCACTGTAATTGTACTGATTAAAAATATTTGAGAATTAGTGGAATTAAAAGTATATAAAGATAAAAGGACGGAATATTTGTTGTTCCTTTAGCATAATAAAATAAAAATTCATCAACAACTTGCCATGGATTTCGACCATCATCATAACGAATTGGACAATCATCATCTAATTTTAAATAAATAAAAAAAAGCTGTTCAATTTTTTTTAAATAAAATAAATCTAACTTACGAATACGTTCAGCTTCTTCAAGTTCAATTCTAAGATCAGCACCATCTTCTGGTTGATAACTTTGTGATGTTTGATTAAAACCACAAAATGATCCAGCTGATCTTGAAAGATAAATTTTAAATAAATCAATTCGTTCATAAACCCAACATTTAAAATTAATATATGGATCATCACGATCATATGTTATTAAATAAGAACGAGAATCTTCTCTCCAATAACCCGCACATTGATATATATAATCTGGTTGTTCATAAACACCAATTGGTGTACCATATGGATCTAATTGTCGACAATATTCTCGATCAGCAAACATCGATTTTGTTTGATCACCACATATTGTCCATTGAGATACCATATATTGAGGATCACATGTTATATACCAACCATGATCACGAGGACGAGGTGTTACACCGCCACGAATTCGCGTATGTATTAAAGAATTTGGTTGTCCAACTTGTTTAAATGTCCACATACCTGTAAATGGACATTCAATTGGTGCTGGGGGATCCAAAACAAAAACTTGATATTTCCAATTAGCATCATTACCAAAACTAGTCCATGAACAAACTTCATAAAGTGGATCTCTTTTTGAAAGATCATCATAAACATTTGACATAAATGATTTTGATTTTCTATATCGTAATATATTATGATGACGATCTTTAAAATCAAAACAAATATAATATGAAAAACATTCGCCTTTTGTCACTGTTTTAACTAAATACTGTTGTCGACTTATTTGTTGACATACATAATATGTTTCTCTTAACCAACCACGATTATTAACTTGAGATATTTCATGTATATGTGTAGAATTAATTATTGTTCTTGCATTAACATTAGCTGTATTAACCCATTCACCAGTAAAATTATCTGGAAAAAAACAAGTTGGTGTTGGTACTTCAGGAATAACAGGTGTAATAATAACTTTTTCTGGTCCATCTGTTGGTGAATATAATCGATTACATTCAGCAAATAAAGATTTTGCAAACCATTGTGGTTGATCTTGTCTTGTTAACATACAACGAAATTTATCATACCAACGTTCTGAACCAACACGTTCATTAGCTATACCAGTTAATATATCACCTTTATCATTTATCCAATATCCTAAACATTGATAAAGTGGTTGAGCATCAATTGATGAAACAAGATCACGACAATAACCATATGTCATCCAAAAACGTTCATTAACAGCTTCAAATGGTGTACCAGGATCAGGACAAGAAACTAAACGTGATATTGGATTATTACATATACCTATTCCACCTTCACGAAATTCATATGTAAAATGATATGTTCCATAAATAGTTGCACGACATTCTTCAGCTGAATAAGTTTTTGCTATTAAAGGAAAAAAAAAAATATATATATTCAATAGAAAAATAATTCTAAATAAATAACTAACAAAATAATGTTTCAAAATTTGAATCATCATTAATACTTTGACAAAGTTCTTGAAAATTCATTTGATTTGTTACAAGTGAAGTTATTTCATTACATTCACTTTTTCGTATTTGAAGAATATTTCGTGTTCGATTAAATATTTGATAACATTGATAACATGATTTTTCTCTTTAAAATAACAAATAAAATTTTAAAAAATAAATAAATTTAACTTACTTATCACGATAAATAAGTTCATAATGATGTTTTGAAGCATGATCAAAAGGATTTTCTCTCCAATTAAGATTATAACATTCTCCAAGTGCATGATTATCAAGAATTGTTATTATACTAGCAGTAGCACCAAGACCTGATTGACGACGATAAAAAAGTCTATCAATATCTCCATTTTCTTTCAATGATGTATGAGTTTCAAGACCATTTTCATATGAATAATATTCACCCAGTAATGGACGATCAAATGTACATACTAATTGACTTTTCACTAATTTTATTCAAAACAAAAAATATATTTATATTTTTTTGTATTTTAAAAATTTTATTCAAACCTGTTTTGTCTATTAATATCACAAACAATAATAATGTCAATGGTCTTATGAATAACATTTTAATCATCTAAAAAAAAATGATATTATTTTTTTTTTTCTAAACTATTTATTAATTGATCAAAAAAACAGAATGAACAATTTATCTGACAAAAATTTGATATACAAAAAAAAATGTATCTGACAACGGAATGATTATGAATTATCTGAAGAAAATTATTAATTAAACAAAATGAAAAAACAAAACAAAGATGAGAAAAAAAATTTCTAAATGCATAATTGATGCTTTAGCATAATAAAAATTAAATTCTTCTAAATCAAGAAATACATTTCGACCATCATCGTAACGAATTGGACAATCATCATCTAATTTTAAATAAATAAAAAAAGCTGTTCGATTTTTTTAAATAAAACAAATTTAACTTACGAAGTCTTTCAGCTTCAGTAAGTATAACAGCAAGATCAGCTCCATTTTCTGGATTATGACTTTCTGATGTTTGATTGGAACCACAAGCTGAACCAGCTGATCGTGATAATGTTATTGTTGTTAAATCTCTTCGTTCATAAATCCAACATTTATAATTAATATATGGATCATCACGATCATATGTTATCATCATTGATCGAGAATCTTCCCTCCAATACCCCGCACATTGATATATATAATCTGGTTGTTCATAAACACCAATTGGTGTACCATATGGATCTAATTGTCGACAATATTCTTTATCAGCAAACATTGATTTTGTTTGATCACCACAAATAGACCATTGTGCAACAACATATTCAGGATCACATGCTATATACCATCCATGATCACGAGGACGAGGTGTTACACCACCACGAATTCGTGTTTGTATTAATGAATTTGGTTGTCCAACTTGTTTAAATGTCCACATACCAGTAAATGGACATTCAATTGGTGCTGGGGGATCCAAAACAAAAACTTGATATTTCCAATTAACTTCATTCCCAAAACTAGTCCATGAACAAACTTCAAAAAATGGATCACGATTTGGAAATAATTTATATAAATTAGCCATAAATGATTTTGATTTTCTATATCTTAATATATTATGATGACGATCTTTAAAATCAAAACAAATATAATATGAAAAACATTCGCCTTTTGTAACAGCTTTAACTAAATATTGACTACGAGATGTTTGTTGACATACATAATATGTTTCTCTTAACCAACCACGATTATTAACTCGAGCTGTTTCATGTATGTGTGTGGCATTTATTAATACACGAGCATTTACATTAGCTGTATTTATCCATTGACCAGTTAAATTACTTGGAAAAAAACATGATGCTATTGGCTAAAGAAAATAAAATATAATTAAAATAAAAATAAAAAGATAATTTAAACTAACTTCTTCTGGTATAACAGGTGTTATAATAACTTTTTCTGGTCCATCTGTTGGACTTGATAAAGATGAACATTCAGCAAATAAAGACTTTGCAAACCATTGTGGTTGATCTTGTCGTGTTAACATACAACGAAATTTATCATACCAACGTTCTGAACCAACACGTTCATTAGCAATAGCAGTTAATATATTTCCTTGTGGTGTTACCCATGATCCAAGACATTGATTTAATTGATCAGCATCAAATGAAGATGTTAAATATTTACAATATCCATATCTCATTCTAAAACGTTCATTAACAGCTTCAAATGGTGTACCAGGATCAGGACATGATATTAAACGTGATGATGGATTATCACATATACCAATTCCACCTTCACGAAATTCATATGTAAAATGAAATGTTCCATATATTGTTCGACGACATTCTTCAGCAGAATATGTTTTTACTTTAATTATTTAATGAAAAAAAATTATTTTCTTTCTTTAAATTTTATTAAAAATAAAACTTACGAAAAAGTGTTATAAATTCACTTTGTTCATCAATAGTTCGACATAATTCATTAAAATTCATTTGATTTGATACTAAAGAAGTTGTATCATCACATGAACCTGAAAACATTCTTTATATTTTTTTGATTTTACAAATATCGAAATACTTTTTCTCATTTGAAGTATATTTTTTGTTCGATTAAACATTTGATAACATATAAAACAAGATTTTGATCTTGAAAATAAAAAAAAATTGATTTTTTAATTAATAAAAAAAAAACAAAACAAACTTGTCTCGATAAATAAGTTCATAATAATTTTGTTTAAGTGTTAATTGAAAACATTCTCCAATATTTTCATTAACTAAAAGACCTCCTGTATCTTTTCTTGTTGCACCAGCACCTGATTCTCGACGATAAAAACGTCTTTCAACATCACCATTTTCTTTTAATGATGTATGAGTTTCAAGGCCATCTTCATATGAATAAAATTCTCCTAATAATGGTCGATCAAGTGTACAACTACTTATTCCACCTATTTTATAATTTAATATAAATTTTATTTTAAAAAATTTATTTATTATACAAACCAGTTAAAGGTAATAAAGAAAGACCAAATAAGAATATTAACATTAGTCTTGTTACAAAAAAAAAGAAAAAGAAGAACAAATCACAATGAATAAGTTCAATCATTCAGCCATCTTTTTTTTTTGAATTTAATCAATAAATGAGACTCTATAGGTACATGTCATATAACGATAGATGGCATTATTTTTATATGTCATGAGTTCTTCTTATTTATTGATGTGTTACAATGCATACTAAAAAATTTTTTTTGTTAAATTAAATGTATGAAAAGAAAGATTTTCTTATAGAAATAGAAAATAAAATGTCTCTCTACTAATCTGATAATTCTTAGATCGAATAGGAAATCATTCCGAAATAATTACCAAATGATATAACAACATTTTTGAATATCATTTTTTATTTTGAAATTTTTGTCTTGTTCAATGATATTACTAAGTATAACATCAGAAAGAAAATGTCCTTTGATAGCCATATTCGATCATAATTGTCTAAGGTGTCCTAATCATCTCTGAATAATTTAACACCAATACTTATTAAAGTAAAATTGAAGTATCATAAAGTATAAATGCAGAATTGAGGATATACGAGTGAAATGATATTTTTCTTCCCTTTTCGTTATTTACATATGATACATTTATTAGTAGTATTAAAAATAAAAGGTCAAAATACGAATCTTGAATAAAAGTATTTAGTTTATGTCATAATAGAATCAAAAATGGTTCGTATGCTATTTGATCTAAGAGAAAATAATTTGATCGTTCAATCGTTTGATATTGTTAATAGATCTATGTCAAAGGATTGACTACAGAAACTTTGAGCAATGAATAACGAGCAGCTATCTTCATGAAGTTCTCTATTCATCTATCCGATATGAACAGCAATCAATCGAAGACTTTTAGGCGATAAGTCATTGTCATTAATTGATGACTTCATACACTCAAAGAATAACTAAGAAAAAATGTGAGTGTATATCTAAGTTTTAGGTTTCAAAATACTCCGAGACACGAAGGAGAGTTAGTAGATCTATAGATAGTTGTTTGTTTAAATAGACTTGGAATGTCTTGCCAAAGCTAACAAACATTATAATGTTCTTGTTCAATATAAGAACTGTTAGTAAGATAAAAGTGTTGTTTAAGATGATGTAGTTAAGTAGCAACAGCAACAAGTTTTCAAACGTGATGAACACCTTTAACTTGTATCGAATTGAAAATTTAAGACATTATATAGAGAATTTTTTTAAACAATTTTCGGTGAATAAATTCATAGTTATTTGTGTAATTCATGTAGAACAATTGGAACTATTTGATAAGCTAATTGTTTAACATTTCTATATGGTAGTGATTCAAATATGACTAGTAAAAATTGGTAATGCACTTAAAAGAGCATTAAAATCATTAGATCTATATCTTTGATAAACACTATTTGTAATAGGTGAATTAGTATAATTATAATAAATATTTAATAGAACTCCATGAAGAATTGCAAAAGTATATGACGCTTTACAAAGACAATAAGAATAAAATTATGTAGCTAGATATTGATAAAATGTTGCCAAACACATGCATACATACTATATTAATGTCAATGTTCGAGAAAAATATCATCTTAATATACAATAAATAATGACGATTGTATCTAATCAATATTAAATCTAGTTATTATAATATGTGAAAGGTAATCCGTAAATAATTGATCTCTATTAATACCTGACATAATAATTATATAGAATGCACATGAATTTTGTGGAAAAGTTTTAAGGCCAAGAAACACAATAGGATTAAGCATTTCATTAATAACATCAAAAGTGAGTATAAGTTGCTCTAAATAAGAAGTCGCCTGGTGATATGCGTTAGCTACTAATGAGACCATCAACAACAAAGATGACATGTCAAAAATTTTCTTAATGCAGTAGAATTTAAGAGTGGAAAAATTAATATTTTATTTATTCATGAATTTTCGACTTTATTTGAAAGTCATCATCAGATGAAAAAATTAAAATTAAATCTGCAGTTATATAAGCATTAAGAAAAGAAGAAAATAACATCAAATATATGAGATTAGTTTATTTATGATAATGAAGTTATAGTACAAATGATATATAACATACTGTTTATGGACAAGATGGTTATGAATTATATTAACATCAAATAATTATTTTTCATCTGATGATGACTTTCAAATAAAGTTCAAAACGTATGAATAAAAAAAATATTAATTTTTCCATTCTCAAATTCTGCTGCATTAAGAAAATCTTTGATAGAGTTAACCTTTGCTCAATTATCTATTGGTATGTCAAAAGATAGTATTCGTGTTTTCAGGACTAGACAGTAGTTAATAACTGTATGTTCTTTTATATTTATAATAACCTAAGTCAAACATTTTTTTTATGTCGATGAACTACTTGAACAAGATAGTCATGTACCATGAACATATCTTGAAAGAAAATTTGAGACATTATAGCAAGCTCAAGCACTTGAGTTCTTGTTCAAGCACGTGTTATTGGCTCGAATGTTTTCTCTTCTGACATTTTAGTTATTTCTCCCGTGTAAATGTCACTATCTATTAAATGTTTAACATACAAAGTATATAAGAACCATTTGCAATTTACAAGAAAATATTGGGATATAGTATTACCATTACACTTTATTAGTAAATAAGTATATACTTTATTTTATTTGCATTAAATAGAGGATAGATGAAATATATTGTCTCTATTTGAAGATTAATATTTTTCGATCAAGGAAGATTTGTTTTAAGAAAATAATAATCATCTACAAAGTCTGATTAAATATATTCAGGATTCAGAAATTAGAATCATAAGATGATTTCCGAAACTTTTGGAGCATGAGAGTTTTATGAGAACAAACCTGTGGTGCACTATTTTATAGATACTATCGGTATACCGCCGTTTTTATAATACCAACAGTGATTATAAAAGTTTATCCGATTTTACAAATAAATAAATTGATACAACGTAACTTTGAGGAAAAACTCATATTCCTTGATGCAGATTTTGTCAGAATGACATAGACAACTTTAAACAAAACAAACGAAAGTTTTCGACAGGTGATGCTGTAAGAATTTTGCTGATTAGTAAAAAGAACTCTATGCCATTCAGCATCGGACGGTTACAATTTTATCTCTCCGATCTGATTATACAGAGAATTGCATATTGTATGAATTGATTAATTTCCCAGAAGATGTTGAGTAATCAAATGATCCTTTCTTGAGTACCAAGCTAGAATTATTAATCACAATGTACTCTGAATTTGATTTGACACATTGATTCAATTCACTTTATACATGTTTATTTTTTATTCTATAGTCAATTTCTTTATTTTAATGGACGTTTTTCGATATATCTTTTATTGTCTATTACAACTAAAGATTTTTATTTTATTTTATTTTTTGTTTTAGATTTAAATATTCTCCACTAATACCGTTATCATTTAAATATTTAAGAATAAATATTTATTATTAAGATAAAATAAAGAACATATTTTTAATTATTTTCTTTTATTGTAGCTTTGTATCGTTTCTATTATTATTGTCATATTGAAATATTAGAAGAAAACATTAATTAGAATAATCATAGGTCTTTTGTTAGTATGACAAAATAATAGAATATGATAGTTGCTGCCAGTTTTATATGAATAAATAAATAAATACAGATATAATATATGAATAAACTAGAGCTTTCGACATGTCAAATGTCATTATCAGTAGGAAAAATAAGAGAGAAAAGAGAAAATATTGTTTTATTGCATGTTTGTTGATATTTTGAATTTTTTATTGAATATGAAATACGAATAATCAATTCATAATGTATTTGTCTATGTAACTATAAATTAATTTAATATATAGTAATTAGAATAACCATAGGTCTTTTATTAATATGACAAAATAATAGAATATATATATAGTAGTTTTGCAAAACAATATGAATTGATTATTCATGTTTCATGTTTAATAACAAATTCAAAATATCAATAAACACGCATTAAAACAGTATCTTCTCTTTTCTCTCTTATTTTCCCTACTGATAATGACATTTGCAGTGTCGAAAGCTCTAATTTATTCACATATTATATCTGTATTTATTTATTTATTCACATAAAACTGACAACAATTAATTATTTTTCCAGAAGAAAACATTATTATTAAAGTAAAATTAAAAGAAGAAAAGTTTTTAATTATTTTTTTGATTTAAATCTTCTCAACCATGATCGATAGCATTTAAATATTTTTAATTATTTTTTTTATTTTAGATTAAAATATTCTCTACTAGTATTGGTATTATTCTGACTTCTATAGAAAAATGATTATTGTTAGGGTAAAATTTTGAAAAATATATTATTAATTATGTTTTTTCTATTAGATTTAAATCATCTCTACTAGGATTCTACTATGATTGGTATTCATGAAATATCAAAAGAAAAAAAAATACTCAGTGATGAATTTTTTTGTTCAATCTGGTAAAGAAGGTGATGCTTCTTCCATGAACTATACTCTTCTCTTTCCCTTTTAGGTTTTTATCATTTCAATTGTTTTTTTATTGAGAGTCATATGAGGATATAGAAGCACGCAATCATTTCGTAGGCTTTTTAGTATTAGCGAAAAACTCAATATTTTAGAATAAAGTCACTTACATAGAAAACTACCAGAAAATTAGGAATATTTTGAAGATTTTGTTTTTAAAACTAGATTTTCATGTAGAATGATTATGATATTCAGAATCATCATTGAAAATTACACTAGAAATTTTGTTTTAATTATAAGAACTTTTACATGAAAATTTGACTCCTACTTCTCAGCCTTTCGTTCCTCAGATTTGTTCCTCTGGTCTCCTACGGGTCAAATTTTCATGTAAAAGTTCTTATAATTAAAACAAAATTTCTAGTGTAATTTTCAATGATGATTCTGAATATCATAATCCTTCTACATGAAAATCTAGTTTTAAAAACAAAATCCTCAAAATATTCCTAATTTTCTGGTAGTTTTCTATGTAAATGACTTTATTTTAAAATATTGAGTTTTTCGCTAATACTAAAAAGCCTACGAAATGGTTGCGTGCTTCTATATCCTCATATGACTCTCAATAAAAAAAACAATTGAAATAACAAACACCTAGTGGAGGTATAGAGGCCTTTTCTTTTATTTTTTTTGTTATGTTACATCTTATATGTGAAAACTGCATAATACATCGATAAAACACTACTGAAAACTTTTCTAAATATAAGTGAATTAGTAGAAAGTACTGGGATTGATAGGATATGCACCTAATAAAAACCACCAATTAATCGGCCAATAACCGCCGGTTTTTTACTGGTTTGAAGCACATTGCAAGGTATTTTTCTAACAAAATTTTTCTCTCCTATTGCAAGAATCAAACATGATATTGTTCGGCTCATATGCAATAGGATCCTTTCTAATTCCATGTTCGATACAGATAATACTATATTTTTCTGTCATAATAGTGAAGAAAAACTTTACTTAAATCTGGTTAACTAGACACTTTTTCATTCCAACCGATCAAAGTTCAGCATGAATTCTCTTCGCTATGGTAAGGAGCAAGCAATGTGTTGCCCGTGTCGAATATGGAATTAGGAAGGATCCTGTTTCATATGAGCCGAAGAACATCATGTTTGATTCTTGCAATAGTAGAAAAAATTTTGCTAGAAAAATATCATAATGTAATAAACATAGGTCTTGTTTGAAGTTTTATTGAGAATGAAGAGAAAATTGATAGTAATATTGCTAGTTTTATGACAATTAATAAAGGTATATAATCAAGTGAATTAGAGCTTTCACCATATCAAATGACATAATCAGTAGGGTGAAATAATAGAAAAGAGATATTACTTGTTTTGTTGGAATTGTTATAGAATAGGAAATATGAGTAATCAATTCCATATTGTTGGCGTTTAATTGCTTTACTTATGTAAGTTATAAAACTAGCGATATTACTACCAATTTTCTCTTTATTTTCAATGAAACCTAAAACAAGACTTATGTTTATTACATGACTATTATTAAACTTTTCGATATTTACGTAGGCAAAACAATTAAACATCAACAATATGGAATTGATTATTCATATTTCCTATTCTATAACAATTCCAACAAAACAAGTAATATCTCTCTTTTCTATTATTCCACTCTACTGATGATGGCATTTGATACGCTGAAAGCTCTAATTCATTTGATTATATATTCTCTTTGTCGTAGAGAAGATTCTTACAAACATAAATTGTTTGTTTGCTTGCTTGCTTGTATGTCCGTACCTCACTGAGTGGCCCAAAAACTATATAAAGATAAAAAAAAGTTTCTTTTTATGAGAGTTGACTGGAGGATAATCGAGGACGAGGAATTTGAACCTGAAGTCAGTTTTCTAAAAATTTTTTGAAGCTCAATTCTTTAAACAAACGATAAATTTAAAAAAAAAACATTTGTTTTTATGAAGTTTGATCAAAGACAGTTGAGTTCGAGGAACTTGAATCTGATTTCAATTTGTTTAATTTTATAAATGAATAACTTGACGATAATTTTGAAACACGATTTCTACGAGAAAATGATGAGCGAGTCTTTAGACAAGCGTTACTTGTCTTTACTAATTGTTATAAAACTAGCAATATTACTATCAATTTTTTCTTTATTCTCAATAGAAAAATATCTTTGTTCTCATGAAATTCTCATGTTCTGAAAGTTTCGGAAATCATCTTGCGATTCTAATTTCTGAATCTTGAATATAATTAATCAGGTTTTTATAACTGTTTATTATTTTCTTAATAAAATCTTTCCTTGGCTGAAAAATATTAATCTTCAAATAGAGATAATATATTTCATCTGCCTTTTGTTTTATGTAAATAAAATAAAGCAAATAAAATATATATTTATTTACTAATAAAGCGTAACAGTAATACTATATCTCAGTATTTATTTGTAAATACTAAATATAGTATTTAGCTCAACGAAAAGTAAGTAAATACGTCATACGTGTTTGTGATGAGTAAAATTAGATTTACATATATTTTATATGTGCTTCTTTTTCTTTCTTTCTCAGCTTATATTCAAAATGATCTGACTTTTAATAAAAATTTACAGTTCAAATAACACGCATCTTAATACGCAGGTCTAAATGAAAATCCGTATGAGTAATTAGCCTCAAATAGATTGAATAGTGAGAAGTATTTTCTCATTTTGACCAACTTCATTTTTATACTTATATCTCAATTGATCGTTTCAGTATTGATCATTAGTATACTTATCATACGTTCAATTCATGAGTTACTTCAAATGTTTACATAACTAATGCAAGCATTCAGTTCTTTATCAGCAGAAAGAACGTTATCCACTATTGATACATCTTGAAGTTTGTGCGTGTCAAGCACATGGATAAAAAAGCTCAACTCAGAAGGCTACACTATTCATTAAAAACAAAAGGACTTATCTTATTCCGTTGAGGGATTAATAAAGCTCTGTTATAAAGAAAAAACGTTAACTTTGACGAGAAAATTATAATTAAAAACGATCATCTTACAGAACATGCATACAGTTAGTCACTTGATGACATGTTATTAAATAACTAGCATGTTTCCTTTTAGAAATGAATATTTTCTATTAATAATAAATCGTATGACGTGAAAGTTTGTTGGTTCATTTTTTTAACAAGTTAATATTTTTGAATGATTTTGTCTTCTCATTTTTCTGCAATATTATTAAGAAATCTAGGAAACAATGTAATTAAAATGTAAATTTCAAGAATATTCTTAAAAAAGGATCTTTTTTATAATTACTTCTTTTCTTCATAATGATGTAGAAAAAAGTAGTAATAAAAACAATTTATTCGTCGAAAAACTATAAACCGCCCATGTTCAACCATTAATATGCACTGATTACTTTCAAAATAACATAAATCCTTATATTAAGGAAAGAATTAAGTACATCCGGGTATATGCTTTTTTCCATATATTCATAAAACTGTGTTCATATGTGATTCTACAATTGATCTACATTGCAATAACATTAAAAACAAGAATAAATATCATTCAAAATCTGACAATATAAGTAAGTTTCTTTCCATAAGATTTTTGAGTATATATACATGCAGAATTGTAAGAAAGACGTTTTTTTTATATACTACAAAATACAAATATTTTATTCTTTGAAAATAATTTGAAAGTATGAATAATTATTTATAAAAAAAATTGTTCATTTTAAAGGAAGAGTATAGACAATGATTTTTTTCTCCCTAAAAGTATTTTAAAAAAAAGTGCATGAGTCAATTATAGACTACTTCATAGAGACATTTATTCACATCCGTTCAACACTTAGATTTTTTTGTATTTGTACTTTCTACTAGACATCTAAAACTTTACGTCGTCGTTTTGAATCAAATGCATGCCAAAGTATATTGTTCGAAATGTTTAAAAATAACTGTTAAATGAGTATTCAAGTAGTCTTCATCTAATGATGCAGAAATTAAGACGTCTCAATATGTCAAAATAGGTCATCGGACCAGATTACAAGAAAAAACTTGGCTAGTTGATGTGAAGTTTCACAAAATTCTTTTCTCGTTAAAGTTAATATTTGAAACAAAGGTGAATAAAATCATCGTTAATATCGAGTATTTCGAACATGACTGATCCACAAAATAACGAAATGCGTAGGTTCGAGTTCAACAATAAGCTTTATTCCGGATTAAGAATCGAGTCCTAAACAGAAATTTAATCAAAAATTAAATTGAGGATTTTTTTTTCGAGGTTTCACAAATTATTTTTCTTAAAAAATCAAATATTTTTTTGGCAAAAATAATGAGAATGGTTCGAAAATAACATCAATGCCTGATAAGATGGATGAAAGATGTTCATAATACCGAAAAAAAATATTAACATCAACTTTCAAACATACTTTTAGCAGAATTTTCAACCTCAACCATAATCGACTTACACTTGTTTTACTTTTTTTTATCTATTTATAGACACGCGAATGATGTTAAACAAGAGTTTTTTGCCCTTATCAGAGCCAATTGATGATGATAATAATAAACAAATTGCTGAGACACTAGTTCTTGTATCTCGTCATTTAACAACTTATATTGGTTTTCTTCTTATCGTATTTGGCAATATTAATTCAATACTTATAATCTTATTATTTTTATGTTACAAACTATTTAGAGAAAATACATGTTCAAATTATCTTCTTTTATGCAGTTTATGCGATCTACTACAATTAGATTTGGGATATATTTTTCGTTATCTAACGGAAAGTTTATTCCAATATAATTTAACGACGAAGTCATTAGTCTGGTGTAAATTTCGATTCTTTTTAACACAGACAACAATAATGTGTTCATATGCAGCATTGCTGATGGGTAAGATTGAACAGTTATTGAAATAATTACAGTATTTCCTTACGAGCCGATTTAGCAGTTTCGTCAAAAAAAGATTCTTCTTGAAAGGTTGTCACAGACAAAACTAAAAATGAGCTAAGAACGAAATGGTAATGTCTATGATCAAACTGTGGAATATTGATGACAACCGAAAATTTGCAAATAAGTTGGGCGGATTTTAAAAAATTAGTTTTTTGAAAGGGTAATGAGACTTTCATTTTCCAAGCTTGTTCCTATTGTTTCACTTCCTCAACTAAAGACAAAAAACTTCTAAGAAGACACAGTAAAAACCATGGAATACATCAAACAATTCTATTGTTTTCCACTTACTTTTACCAACTATACGTAATAGCACAACCGATACAATACTAGACAAAAATGGAAAAGCTTAGAAAAATTCAAGAATTCTAAGAATTTTGCAGCGATTATTAATCGCTATTATATGTTAACTAGCATGAGGGAACAAAGAAATAACACAACTCTAAATTTGATTATTTTTTGTTCTTTTAGGTTCAATTGATCGTTACATTCATACATCTAACAGGCGTCATTGGTTGAAAAATCTTTGTCTCGAACACACACGACTTCTCATAATATTTATAATTCTGCTATCTACTTTCCTAGCATCACCAAGTCTGTACTATGTCACTATTTATTCAAATCGATGTTATGCTCCACCTGGAACTTGGTATTTCTACTATATGCATGTTTTCTTTTTTCTACTCTGTCTCATTATTCCAATGATTTTAATGTCATTCTTCAGTTACTTAACTATTAAAAATTTAAATCATACAATTTATCATTCTCACACTATGAGATCGAACAAACGTATTCTAGATTTTCAAATGCAAGTAACACGTATGCTATTAATTCAAGTATTTTTCACCATCCTGTCTAGTTTTCCATATTCAATTTATATTATTTATGAAATGTTAACAGTTAAGTTGCATAAAACTGTAAAACGACGTGCAATTGAAGATTTCATATCGGGACAACTACGATTATTTTTGAATATCTACAACTGTGATAATCTATATACATATTTGATGGTTTCACCTACGCTTCGAGCAAAGATCGCTTCTCATTTTGGCTGCTATAAATTTAGAAAATATCAGAGTACAAAAGAGGAAGTTACCAATGTTCTTTGAACTACAATGTTTTGTTTTTCACGAGGAAACAACCTAACCGTTATATTGCTTTTTGCATGAAATTATTGTCATTTAATCGGTTTTGAAGAGTAGTGAAAAATTAAGTTTGAGTTCGATTTTTGACATATGACTGTGGAAACTCTAATCAGCTCTATGATGAAATTCCGAGCTGAAATTTCGCCCATAGTTAGACTTTATAGTGACTAGAAATTCCTCAAAATCTGAATTAGAACGAATGTATCCTTTATGGGATATGAGCTTATCATGAAAGCATCTTTAGTGTGAAATACAGCTAAAAATAGGCGTTTCTTTAAAATGTGAATATCTCAATAAAGATACCTTTGTTCTGGCTCAAATTTTGAGGAATTTCTAGTGGCTATAATCTAACTATGGGCGAAATTTCAACTCAGAATTTTATCATTTAGCTGATCCGAGTTTCTGTAGTCATGTGTCAAAAACCAAATAAAATAACTCTAACTCGACAAGGGAAAACCAAATCCAAACAAAATTTTTTACTACTGTCCAAGACCCATTAGATGGCAATATTTTTATGCAAAAAGTAATTTAACAATTGAGGATGTTTTCTCATCTGTTTTAAACTTCAAGAAAGCACTATGAATTATGTATTACAAAGGCTGAACAGATAGTCTGATCAGCTTTCTTCACTATATCTATAGTGTCCTGCTTGTGTGATTTACTTGTTTCGTTTTTTTGTTTTTGTGCTTCTTCTTCTTCTTCTTGTCCTTTATATCATCAAACGTTTGTACACAAAAGTTAATAAATGAATTACAGAAAAACTTATCGAATTCGGATGATTACAAAAAAGATTTGATGTACACATACTACTCACGAATGCTAGTGAAATACAAATAACTAATTTTAAATATTAAGTTGATTTCATTATATCGTGTGTTCACAATCTCTTGTCTTTAGACCGGATTTACGCAACCGATGTAAAACATTTTGAAACAGCATTTAAATCCAAATTCGCCCCATTTAGTCAATCAACACTTTTGTACTGCAAAATTCGAACATCAAGATGATTATTAGTTGCGAAACTAATCATTTTCATGAAAAAATCATATGAACTTTGTTCCAATTTGAACCTTTACTGCCAACTCTATGATCATAAACGAAAGCGTCATTATAATGATGATCATATTTGTGGAAAGACACGTATAGTGACGCCGACATACACACCCTTCTGCTGGTCCGACACCAGACATGATGATCAGAGCAAATATAACTATACCAACTAACATTATTATCCACAATATTTAAAGTACATAATGTTCGATACCATTGTATCATTTACCTACACAGAAATGAAATTTTTAAAGAATCTTTAATAAAAATTACTTGAATAAAAACAAATGATCATTGTATACCAGTTCTATCATTTTATGTTTATTCCATATTTGTCTCCAATAATGAAATCATTTTTGAAAATAAACAAATATATTCGGTATTTACGAAGTACACGATCATCTATGCTTACCTCATGATCATCCCAAATTAGGATTTGATACAATCAGTATGTCAAGCTTGATCATGCATTGAAGGTGATTGTGAGTGTTCAAAGAATCAAGTCGTCATGTTCTATATAGTGATGGTATCCAATCTAAAATAGGATGTCATCGTATATTTTACAAATACTGAACAATCATTGTGCACAATCAGATATGGTTAATTATGACTATTAACATACAGTGAGTTATTTACTTTTCTTTGATACTAAATAGTGTAAGGGATATAGCTGTATAATCTAACTGTTGAACTTTTACTAGGACAGATCTATTATTACGTGTTTATCATGACTAACAACAAATTGTATCAATTCCCATTGATGAAAATTTGTTAAAATTCTTGTTTATGGACATGTTGTGATGTGTTATCCTTTCCGTACAGTCTATAGAAATTATCTCGAATACTTCTCTTATTAAATTTAAGCAATGATGACAAGATCATAAATATCAAAAACAAATTTTATTCAATGAGTTAAAAAACTAATCGCGAGATTCAACAAACAACAATTGTCGTGAGAATATTGATTAGAAAAACTGATGTCTTATATTAAAAATATGTGAGTCAATCATATTAGTAATCATTAGAGCCGTTCTTGTCGAGTTTGTTTATCACATACATCAAATTTGGAAACCTGCTGAGGAAGACTCATTTTTAGTACTTGTTGAAGCTTTTCATACATGGCTTGGCGCTCAGAGTCTGTGGCTGGTCGAATTTCATTGTCTGTCGCTTCAAAATCCGGCGACTTACTAAGTACGAATATGTCAGAGGCTGGAGAATAATTTCGCTTAACTAAAAACGTTAAAACACGACCACTGGAACTAGTGAGAGGTGATATTGAGTGAAACTGGCATGTATCAACATGCAACTGATTGCCAGGAAAATGATGTCGAGACTTTACATGACAAAGTGTACCAGGTACAATCTTGTATAGATCAAATGTAGTGTCTAAATTTCGACGAAATAGATATGTCATCCTGTCATCACCCTCATCCACTATTTCCCATAATTTTTCTATATATTCGCCCTCTAAGCAATATGTAACGAATGAATGTCGATGATTGTGAATAAATGTCTCAGTGCAATCAACAAACCAATTAATTTGATATTCAATGCTTTGATCAAGCTCATCATTGCCACAACGAACTTGGTACATAACACCTGGTACAGTACGAACATCAGTTGACTGCCAATTGATAAGTGCATCTAATAGTCGTCTGATAAATTGTTGTTGAATCTAAATAATCGATACAAACACGGGATATATCCATTACAAAACATATGCGCGTAATCAATCGAAAAGTCGATTGTTCAATTTCATAATGCAGTTTTTAATTCAAGAACGTATTTTTGCAAATAAATAAGATGATTTCAATATTCAGGTACAGCATATTCAGATGATATTCTTGTTCCAAGCCCTTTAGTAAGAATATTGAATATGCATCTGAAACTTTTTTGCGTTCAATAGGGCTGGCATACGCAAGTTTGAGCAACTCAAGCCAAACACTTGTATGGCAAAGATGCCAATTCGAATTTCACGAATTTTGTCAGAAATTTCTGGCATCCAATCGAATTTTGACTAGATATATGATGGAATCCAACTCTCGGATGTGTGAGTAGATTAGATAGGCGTTTACAAGTAAGAGCTACGTAGGCGGCCATATCGGTGTATGTATATATGGATGTCGATTCACTCACGCAATCATTTGTAAATAGATATGTCTAAGATAAGCGAAATAGAAAGGAATTTTCAGCTGCTTTTCTAATCTTCATTCACTTAATTAATATTCTAATAATTATTATAGTTCGTCAGTAGATTCCGACCAATTTCTGATAAAAAAAAATCCGATAAGAACCACGTATGAGATTAATTCTCTTGAAATATAACGAATGCGTCATAAGGAGTAAATCTATTAAAATTTTGATTATTATTCTTGTCTTTCAAACTCAAAGTTGTTTTTTTTTCTAAACGGAAAAAATGCGCTATTTAATGGTCATCAAATATATCTATCAAACATTTTCTTTGCAAGTAAACGAATGGGATAATGAAACATAAATACCGATCAACTTTAGCAACTGTAAAAAAAAGTTTTTTCTAGATTGATTGGTCCAAAACTAAATCAAGCTTTGTGATCTTAAAAAAATTTCAAAGCAATCAACTAGAGTTATCCTATTTAACTCACAAGTTATCTATTAAAAATTCCTATTTTCACGATCTATCTCTAAATTTACTCCTATCAGTGGTACAATAATGATGCTTTAATATAGTTTTGCCATATTGGTGCAACTTCGTTAAATTGTTCCATGATTTTTGGCAACTGAGAATGCTTGAACATGTTTGCAAATTAGAACACTTGTTTCAATGCCATTCATAGATCACCAGATCAAGTTTCAAAGAGTTTTGATTTCGTTTTCACAAAATTATTTTTGTATAACATATCTACATACCTGATTGACACCCAGTATATCATATTACTATTCAAAAATTCTAAATATTCTCTTGCAAAAAAAAAAAGATGTTTTACGCCCTTTTTGAATTGAGCAACCTCCGATTCACCCGCATGGAGGAATTCGCGGGCTATGATATTTTATATATATAATTAAAGTCTTACTTGACTAGCATCATCATTATTTGAATGTTGCAGATCGTTTTGCTTGTTTCGATGTTCCTTCGGAAAATGTTCTTGGGCTACTAGCAATGGTTCATCACACAATTGTTGTTTAGCCACTATGATCATTGATATTGATTCTTGTTGATTCAATGTTGTCATTTTGAGTTCCGTAAAGAAAGATTATAGAAGAAAATATAATATACAGAAGCATAGAGTATGCGTCTCTATTTAAATTGAGCATGAGTAAATAGCAGTGATCCCCTGCTGCTGATGCAATGGCAATGAGTCATTTTTAAGCAAATATTGTCGACGTGTCAATAAATATACTTGACTTGCTTACCCAATTTCTTCATCATAAATTTCGAAATATATTGCATGACTAAGATATTTCGTAACGAAATTTTTCTATTGCAGCATCTCATCGACTATTTTTTTTTATAATAAGGTTTACAATGAGAAAAATATTGTAGTTCTTCCTTCTTTTATGTATTTTATTGAGTTTTTTAGTTTTGTAACATCTTAATGAGCAAACTTTCTATTCTAGCTTACTTAAATTGTAAAATATCACAAATAAAGAACATTATTGTTAGACAAATCGATATCAGTCGTAGCTATTTGACTTATTCATCAGAACAAGGTGTGCAGAAAGTGAATTATCATTATCCTCTTTTGTTCAATTACTTTCTTATAGAGCCAGATGATCCTTCCTTTATTTAAAAAATCTTTTCAAAGATGATTATTAGACTTCTGTGGAATATCTTTCGAACACTGGTATAAGGATATATTGACAGAGATTTATTCATGTTGTAGTTTCAATCCTATTTATTCTGTGATATAACTTTAAAAGATCTTTTAAAACTTTGGATGCGAAGGATTCTTTGACATCTTATTCAGAATATTGATTTGAATCTTAGTATAGAACATATTGGAAAACTCATGCAAGAATACTAAAAAAATCTAGACTGAATAGTAAAGAAAAACTGATATTCATCGGACTGAATCAATCGTTTATCATTATCGTTATTAGTTGCAACTGTATCACGAATTCTCTATTTCCTTCTTCAGAATTTTGAATCACAACAATATAAATTATAACATGAGAGAATTTCTTCAAATTGGGCACTGTCATATTATTCTGTCGAACAATCACAATTATATTAGTTAGCAATAAAGAAAATACAAAAATTGCTTTAAATACATTCCTTCATGATGTTATCTGCTCCTAAAAAGACAAATCAATCCCATCAATGATTAGAATAAAATTCAACAAGATTAGAAGTAAATGAAAATAATATTGAAAAAAAATTATTTATTCATTAGTTCCTTGTCATATGTCTCATCTTTGTTCATTATTTCTTGTTGATTTGTTTTATACTTTTATTTTCACTCTAAGATAGTGATGGAACAGTATTTATTGCTGTTAGTGAAATACTGATTTTCGATGATATCGTCTTCTGTAGATGTAAAATCGATAAATGAATCATTATTTTTATTTGCTATATTATCGTCTTCATCAATTATAGCATAAGCCTTCTCTAGTTTCTTTTTTCTATTGGAACTGTTCTCTTCTACTTCGGATAAAATCGTCATCAACAAGATATATATCAACCATATCACATTACTTAACAAAAATTTGTTGCAAACATACACACAGCACGTGAATATAATCTTACATATTCCATAAAGCGTTTGGTCAACAAATGTCAATATAAATATATACCAATTAAAGTGTATTGTACTACTTGATTATTAGTACCATTCATCTCAAAGGCAGCGGTATTCAAATTTCCAAAGTCGAAAATTTATCGCTGAAATAAAACAATTTTGTAAACTTCTAATATTTAAAATTAATGTTATCAATAATTTTTCAAAAATACCATACATTCATCCAAGGCATGAAGTACAATCAACACAATAAATACAGAAAGTACCTAGAAATGACCGACGTTTCTCAATATATGAGAAATAATTATGTATCTATAATACTATATGCTTTGTTTAACTATATAGATGCGGCAAAAATTATTCATATGGTTTTGATGATGATGACATGTTTCATTCTTCTCGATATCAAGGTATTTAATTATAAATTCATCAGATAAAAGAATGAACGAGTGACAAGTTCCTAGTCTATTTTTGTGGAATTCACCTATGAAACATGTGACTATATTTTTGTTATACAGGCAGATACCCAATAAAAACGACAGCTGTGTTTCATTTCAGTTATTCCAATCTTTATTTATACTGTGTACTATTATGTAAGAACCTGTATATTAAATTATCGCTTAGCTCATATAAAACACGCGAGTTTCACATTTTGATCTCACAGGATTGCATGAGTAAGTTTCTCAATAGGTCATAGGAAATCTTTGACCTCAAATTATAGTTATAATAACATATTTCATAGATGAATTCTGCAAAAATAGACTACGAATATGGCATTCGTTCTGTTTTGTATCTAATGAATTTATTATTAAATACTTTGAAATGAAGAAGAACGAAAAATGTTACCATTATCAAAACCATATGAATAATTTTTGCCGTATCTGTATATACAACAATATTATATTGGACCGAACAAATACACTTGTGTTAATTTGTTGATAGAGATGTTCTGCAAAAAATTTCGATCAATTTTTATGTTAGTTTGATTGTCATTTTGAATAAAAAGAATCTATTTAGATGTGATAATATATATTGAAGAAATTTTTAATTTGATTAAATGTGAGAAGAAAAAAGAAGAAATTTTTTCTTCTTATAGAAATGGAAACTTCATCTACATTTATTTCTTCATAAAATATAAAATATTTTCTTAACTGAACAGAGACAAATTTTATAATCAATGATTAATAAAACAAATCAGGTAAAATAGATATTTTTTTCTCATTTATCTATTCGATTTTTTAACATTCCGAGAAAGGATATTTTAACTCTCATATCTTAATGTATTCATCGCATGAAGTAAGAAAAAAGGAAATCACATTTGGAAAAACATTTCTAGCTTAGTCGAATAAAATTCAGTGGAACCTGCAATGTGACAAAAGCACGATCCTATGAAAAAGCTTTCATTAAAAAATTTATTCTCTCAAACACACGTTTTTCTTATTATGGATAATCTATTTATAGAAGAAAAAAACGTTTGGTCAATGAAACAATACTCCTATTAATCTAGTAAAAATGATCAAAAACGTGGAAAAAAAAGGAATATTTTCTTAACCTAATACAATACTTTTACTTTAATATTTCTTTTGTGTATGTACGTTATAATTTCTTGATTAATATTTAACTAAAATAAATTCTTTTTACATTAAGAACATTGTTGAAGAAAAACACTTTAACATAGAATTTTCTTATTCTTCATATTTGTCAAGTGAAGAAATAATATTCTATGTCATTTTTTAAAAAATTATTCGTTAAATTGAAAATAGAAAGTTTGAAATGTTTCTTTTTTTTCAAAAATGTTCGGTTTTGTTCATATATTTAACTCTATTTCTATTTAATAAAGATTGGTACTTTCTTTTTTTCTCTTGTAAAATCCACTTAGACTAGACTCGAACTTTAGTGACAGATTGTGATATATAGAAACTAAAAAAGATAATGAGATAACTGATTGACCTAATGAATAAAAATAAGAGAAAACAACATTTTTTTTTCAAATTAATGAGATAAGAACATTTTTGTATGAGAAAACAGATTTGTTAGTATTTCAGTTGTATAATAATCTTTAATTAGTAATTTGATATGAATATAAGAAAGAAAAACCTCATTAATTTTCTATATTCTTGTTTTTATTTGAAAAAAGATTTGCTTACAAATGTGTTTTTTATTATAAAGTTTGTTCTTTTTTTTTGTATTACGTTTATTCATTCAAAATAAACAAATAGATTTGAATAACTTTACTTCAAAAAAAATTTTTTTTTTTTTGTTTTTGCTAAAAATCAAATTAATTTGAGCAAAAGAAAATTAATAATATAAAATCCACCGATTGTAAAAGTCTGATAATATAGACACAGAGTCAATTATATAAAAAAAAATATTTGCATTTTATTAAGAATGATTTATAAGTGATTAGTAGACATGAAAGGCTAATTAGAATAAGTAAGATAAAACTTTCATGTTGATTATAGGAAAATAATGATAATTTAGATCCGGACAAATTCAAATTCATTTTTTTGTTTTTTGCTTTAGAAAAGAAAAAAAAAGAAGAAGAGACAATATCTAATTATCTTACATAT
Source organism: Macrotrachela quadricornifera (assembly GCA_022393335.1). Classification (NCBI taxonomy): domain Eukaryota; kingdom Metazoa; phylum Rotifera; class Eurotatoria; order Philodinida; family Philodinidae; genus Macrotrachela; species Macrotrachela quadricornifera. Next base: position 26,361 of record JAJEKB010001446.1, on the reverse strand, counting down.
CCTTTACTGAATTTTGTTATTGATAATAAAAGAGAGATTCATTTATCATTATAATTGATAGAAAAGAATCTTAATATATATGTATTTTTTTTCTATTAAAAAATATTAATAATTATTCAGGTATGTGAAAGTTTATTTGAATTTATATATTAGAAAGAATATACTTTCAAAGAAATAATCGAAGTTCTTTTTCTTCTTCTTCTTATTTTTTTTTCTCATTTCCGTATTAGTTTTTGATTTGATATATAATGGATGTTTATGATTGATTCGATATGTGACTGATTGCCTAAAGGCAAAGAGCATCTAAAGTTTTCTTTGAAAGCATTTCTGAGAACACATCTAAACAAATATCTATTTTTCTTTTTATCTTATAAGAAACATTTTTTTTATATATCTTCATATCATATATATTAATTATTTTCATCTAATCTCTCTAATATATTCAATCATAAAAGATTTAATAACTAACACAGGTGTTTATGGAAAATAGATAAAGAAAAAATACACATACAAATGAAAATATATATCACGCATGTAGAAAAAAAAAAAAAAAAGAAAACATGATAAGAAAAACAGAATTGAGGGAATTACTTGTTGCCCTTGTTTTGTTGGTAAAAATATTTCTTTCCTGTTATGTTAATAAAAGTGTGTTGTAAGTCCATTATAATAATGTATTTTTTATGATTATATTTATTTCAGAATGGTAATTTCAATAATAAAATGATGTTTTTAAATTCATCTCGAACTCTTCTTGTTCAATTCAGCGAAGCTTATGCACAAATTCATGGAAGAATTATATTTCCATTAACAATTTTAGGTATATTAACAAGCATAGTAACAATAATAATATTAAATCGTAAAAATTTTCAAACTCCAACTAATTTAATTCTTCAACATGTTGCGTTTTTTGATACAATTGTATTAATATCATTTAATATATATTCATTTTATTTTTACATACTTCATCAACCAAATCCATTTGTTGGTCAATCTAAATTTTGGCCACGTTTTGCAATTATTCATTCAAATGTTGGTGTAACAGCACATTCAATTGCATTATGGCTTACTTGTCTTCTTGCTATTGTAAGTTTAGTTTTCTTAAATAAGAAAAAAAAAAAAGAAAATTTCGAAAAATTTAGATTCGTTATACAATTATATCAAAACCAAAACAAATTGTAATTAAATCAACATATATAATTATATTAATTTGTGTTGTCAGTATAATAATATGTTTATTAATGATACCAAGTTATTTATCATGGAGTGTTGTTAATGTTCCAGCACATAATCTTCTTCCAAAATTATATACAATAAATTCGACGGAAACAGTCTATTGGGTTAGTCAAGTGACAGGTGGACGTTTAGAAAGTATATCTTTTGGTATTATAGCAATATGTTTAAAAATTTCTCCTGTTGTTATATTAATAATATTTAGTATATTTTTAATATTAAATATTCGTAATGCACGTAAATTACGTGAACGTCTTCGTCGTCGTTATTCATCAATAAATTCTACATCAAATTTAAAACGCGAAATGAGAACAACAACAATGCTTGTTTTTATAACATTATGTACTGCTTTTGTTGAATTACCACAAGGTCTTTTATTAGTTGCAAATGGTATAGATAAAAAATTCTTTGAAGTTTATTCACATTTAGGAGATTTTTGGGATATAACATCAATAAGTTCATCATTTATAACATTTGTTATGTATTGTTCAATGTCACAACAATTTCGTATGGAAATGATATCAATTATATTACCAACATTTATTATTAATAGATGGAATTTACCAACAAATATACAAAATCCTTTAACCCCTAAAATGAGTTTAAAACAAATTCAAACAAAAAATTCTCCATTAAATATACGAAAAACAACAAAAAATAGTCCTATTGATGTTTAATTTGTAACAATATTTTTTCTTTTCTTTTTCTTATATGTCTCTAGAATTCTTTTTTTTTTCTTGTTTGTGTTGTTAAAAAATCCTTGTAAATTTTTCAACCAAAAAAAAAGAAAGTATTGTTTATTATTTAAAGAAGATCTTCATCTTTTAATATTCAATATAGAATAGACATATCTATGATGATCTCTCGATAGTATGAAGCAATTCATAAATATATTCTTCCGATTCTTTCAAATACAAGATGTAACTCATTTAATTCTTAGAACATATTCAGAGCACAATGTTTTATTGAATTAATATTTTACAGGAGTGAATTGTAAATGAATTATTTTTTGTAAATATTCAAGTCAATGATTCCGGAAGCAGTGTTTCGTGAATTTCCGGCGTGAAATCTTCAGGAAACAAACCGTATCTGACTGCTGTTTTTGACAGGTTCCTGTCGGATTCGGCTCGTATTTCTCGACGTGAGTTTATATGAACTATTTTTAAGTGTTAAAAGAATAAACATTTGATAATGTTCTTTTGTTTTATTTGTATCTTTATATTAAGTACAAATTAATTTATCAAAAAATAAAAAAATTGTCAGTCTTGGATTGAGTGTAGTGCATGAAGGTAGCTTGTAGCTGTGGGCATTAGTGCGGGTATCGATGCAAATTAATAAAAAAATTGCTTAAGATATATTTCAATTTTTTATATCTATCAGATAATCAGGCAAAACTGCTTCTTTTCCATTTTTAGCAACCAACGGTTGAACGGGAAACATGATTTTAGATAAATTTTTGCGATTGTTCAGTTATACTGAATTTTTTAATTAATTTTGCTGATAAAAAAGAATAAATTTTTACTATAATATATCTGAATTAAATGATTGAAGATCAAACTGTATTAAAACGTTTTTTTTTACGATGATGATGATGTCAATAATTTGATTTCGATATATGAATTAATCTATTTTGTAAAATTAATAATTAAATATCCTCTTGGCATATTTGACATTCCATCATATGTACACATCATTCTTACTAAATGTTGTAATGATAACCAATGATGAGGAAATTTTGTATGACTTGGATCTAATATAAGAATACAATCATCTATTTGATTATATCCACCAATTAAACTAAAATGTCCACTTCGATGAATATAATCGTGATCTTTATATTTATATTGTCTCCAATAATTAACAATTATTAAATTATTTTCATTTTGAAGATCTTTTCGAAATTCTTGTTCAAAATTTTCATTTTCACAATATTGAATAATAGATTTAAGACCACAAATTTCAAGTACTTTAGATAAATTTTCTAAAGTTATTCCATATAACATAAGTTTTTGAGCTATATTTGTATAAATAATTGATTGAGTCCATTTTTTTTCTAATATACAAAGACTATTTAATAAAGTTGATGCACAAGCAATACCACAATATGAAATATATTCTTGACCTTCAAAATAAGGAATAAGTTTATCATAACTTTTATGAAATGATTTTGAAAATAATTCTTCACCAATAGAAGAATGTAATGGAATTATTATTGATGAATACCAAAGTTCTTTTGGTAGATCATTTTTATAAGAAAATTTTGACATTAGTTTTCTTTTTTTTATTTATAATAAATAATTAAAATTTCGTAAAGAAAATCAAATAATTGTCTATGACTAATTACTCAAAAATGAGCCAATACATTTATCTAAACGATAGATGTCAGTAGCTACAAGTGCAGAATCACGACACTACGACATTCACTCTTTGACGAACCGATCAATTAGTACATAGAGTATCGTCATTTTGTATTAGAATCGAATGAATAAATAAAATATTTTTATTTTTAAATTAATTTCAATACAATTTTTATTGTATATTTATTTTTTTTATTCAATTATTTTAAGAATTTTTCCAACGGCAACGGTTCGTCCTTCATCACGTAATGTAAATCGACCAAGTTGAGGAAAATGTTTAAATGGTTCCATACATATAGCTTGTCCTGATTGGGATAATTCAAATCTTGCTATTGCTAATTGATCTTGTTTAATAAAACGTGGATGTTCTTGAGTTTTTTCACCTGTTTTTCGATCAATAAGTGTTATTAATTTTTTTAATTGTACTTCAACAATAGATACATGAATATGTAGAATAGCTGAATAACCTGGACATATTATTGATTTATGTTCAAGTATAGCAATCTATATAGAATATAAATATATATATAGTTATTATATAATTATTTATTTAACTTGTGCATCAAAAATTCTTCCAACTCCACATGGATCATGTAGAGTATCACATAGAATAAAACCAGATGAAATTTCCTAAAAAGATTAATAAAAATTAATAAAAAGAAAAAAAAACTAAACAAACTTCTTCTTCGATATTTTTTAATTTAAGACGAACATTTTCTCCACAAACACAAGAATCAGTTTCAATATCTTCATAATAAATATTTGTAACTTCAACACGTGTTCGATTTGGCATAATTAAACATTTATCACCAACACGACAACATCCTGATTCGATTTTTCCCATAACAATCGTACCCATTTCCTATAAAAAAACAAACAAATAATTTATTTTTATTTACAATAAATAAATAAATAAAACTTTATATCGTTCAACAATAGGCATTCGTAATGGTCCATCAATACTTCGATTAAATGATGGTATATTATCCAAATATTCAATAAATGTTGGTCCTCTATTAAATAATTATATTATTTATATTTCAAAATCTAAAACTTACTTATACCAAGATAAAATTTGTTCACCTGGATGTTCTTTAAGCATTGCTCCATTCATTCCACTACATGGCATAAACATAGTATCTTCACCAGGTTTAAAACCACATTTTTTTAAATAAGGTATTAATTTATCTTTTATTTCATCATATCTTATTTGATTCCAATTAACAGTTGGATCATCCATTTTATTAATTAAAACAACTAAATATCGTACACCAGCTGTTTTAACTAACATAGCATGTTCACGTGTTTGTCCACCACGTTCAAAACCTGTTTCAAATTCACCTTTACGTGCAGAAATAACCTAACAAATTTTAATATTAGATTTAATAAAAAAAGAAAATATTAAATTACAAGAATAGCAATATCAGCTTGTGCTGCTCCACCAATCATATTTGGAACAAAACATTTATGACCAGGTGCATCAAGAATAATAAAATGTTTTTTATCTGTTTCAAACCAAGCTCGACCAACTTCAACAGTTTTTCCTTTTTCTCTTTCTTCTTCATTTGTATCCAATGCCCATGATAAATACCAAGATTCACGAGATTTTTCACGTGCTTCATTTTGATATTTTTCTAATGTTCGTTTTTCAACTTGTCCTGTTAAAAACCTAAAAGAAAATTATTTTTGTAGAAAAATATAAATATATTAAATTTTATACATTATTTGTCCGCCAATAGTTGATTTACCAGCATCAACATGTCCACAAAAAATAATATTAACAGGTTCTTTTTTTCTTATTATATCACGTTTAATAATAAGATTTTTCTTTTCTTTTGAATTTATTTTATTTATTATTGTTTTTGTATCTATTGAATCATCTATCATTTCTTACAAAAAAAAAAAAAAATTAATTTTTTTGATCAAAAATTTTAAAATAAAAAAAAAACTAACTTTCAATATCATCAGAATTTAATTGATTTTCTTTTTTAATAGAAAAATCTTCTTCCATTTGTTGTTCATCATTTAATTCAATATTATTTATATTTATATTTAATTTTTCAATTTCATTATTTTCATTTTTATTTACATGTCGAATAATATTTGGTGTTGATGGAGGAGTTCGAGGGATTGGTAGAGTTAGAATATTTGATGATTTACAAGTAAATGAAGGACTAAATTCCATAGCATTAATATTTAAACCAGAACATTTTGTATTTGTTAATGATATTGTTGGATTTTCTTCGGATTCTTCTTCATCCCAATTCAATGGTGGATCATCCATTTTTCACTATTATCTTTCATAAATAAAGTCATGAGGAATATAATTTATATGAACACTATTGTTGGTTATAAGAAAACAACCAATGTTAAATGTCATCTAATATTCTATGCTGCTAGTTGCGTTCCTTTTCATTCTTTATATATATTCAACAGAGGGCACAAATTCAGTTTATTTATCTTTTCTTTACAAATTGATCATAAATCAATGAGAAAAGTAAAACAGGAAATTGAATCAAATGATAAGGATTACCAAGGCTTCTAACAGTATCTTTAAAATTATGAATTTTATCGTATCGAAAAGTTAAATCAATGTGTCTATATGTTTATTTCCTATTTTCTTTTATAAACATGTTATCTTATCATAATTTATTTCTTCATATTATTTTTAACAAACTTCAATTTGAATGCTTATTTTTGTAATAAGTTTTTTTGTTTTGTCTTTATGATTATTTCAATTACAATGAAAATAGTTTTAGAATTTAAAGCTCAATAAACTTTCTTTTATCACTGAGATGAAAATTCAGATATCTATTGTTATTACTTATGTGTATTAAGAAAATAAAAATTAACTTTAATTGGCGATAAGATGGGTCCAGTCGAGTTATGTATATTCCGAAAATTTCAAATTTTTATAATATAGTATAAGAAAATAATGATTTTTCATAAATAGGACTTAAAAGGAGAAAGTAGGTCCTATACTATTTTTCTTATACTATATTACAAGTAACGCTCGTTCGAAGACTCGCTCAGCTCTTTTTCGTAGAAATCGCGTTTCCAAACTACCGTCAAGCTATTCATTTATAAAATTAAAAAAACCGAAGTCAGATTCAAGTTCCTCGACCGCAACTGCCTTTCACCAAACTTCATAAAAACTAATGCTTTTTGTTTAAAATTTCTCATTTCTTTCAAAAAATTGAGGTTCAAAAAATTTTAATGCAACTGACTCCAGATTTGAATTTCTCGTCCTCGATTACCCTTCAGTCAACCCTTATAAAAAATTTTTTTTTGCAGAAAAAATCATCCTTTGTTTAAAAAAATGGTCCTCAAAAAAATTTCGAAAAAATGTTTTTTTGATCTTGTGCGGACACACAAACAAGCAAGCAGACAATTTATGTTTGGAAGACTCTTCTCTACGAGAAAGAGAATAACATTTTGATTAAAATATTTTAAAATAATTTTTTTCTATTTGGGCGTCTATTAATTAAATCTTTGAAAATTAATTTTCAAAAAATTAGTCTTTTTATATAAAGATTATTAATTTATCAACTTGATAATTAGACGAAAATTTAAGACAATTTTATTATCCTTAAACTTGATTTTATTCATGTTCATAAATGAGAAGTAAATAAGATCAGCGTTTAAATGGAGCTTAAAAAGTTGAAGGTACACCTCTAGATGGTCCTTGCAAAGTTATCAGAACTCAAAAAAAATAGAATAATTTGATTTAATTTTTAAGTTAATGAATTACAAACAAAAAATAATTCAAATTTAAATAAAATAAAATTTATTTTTAATTTAAATTACTAATAATTTAATTTACACATAAATGATGCTGCAGTGAATTGAAATTGATAGCTCTGAATATATAATGCAGTACACAACCTAAACAGACATGCACTTATCACTATTTTCTTTCTTATTTTGTAATATATATACGTATATGGAAAATAGTAGTCGTACCTCCATGTAGACCATCTTTAATCTTTTCTTTTCTTTCCAATTTATATACTACTAGCTACATACATCATTATTTTAATTTATATTTCAGCAGAGGCGTACCGAAGGGGGGGGGCGCGTGGGGTGTAACGCTCTCCCTGCTTTCGAAAATTAATAGGAAAAAGAGGATTTATGTCCCCCCATCTTTTAAAAATTTTCTTTTTTTTTGCTCGTCAAAATCGAAAAAAACGGATTGCGACCTCCCTTTCTGTGAGAACTCAATATTTTAGTCTTCAAAGCAGAAAAAAGTAGAATTTCAGCCGTTTTTTTAAAATTTTGAAAAACAAATTTGGAAATGTTTTTGAAAACAGTAACAAATAAGTTGCACTCCTGTTTAGATAGCAAATTTTTCTCTTCAAATGTATGCGCCACCCCCCTCCCCCCTGCCATTGGTGGCTCGGTACGCCCCTGTATTTCAGATAAACATTTTTTTTATTTGTTAAAATACATTAAGTAAAAAAACACATTATCAAAAAAATGGAATTATTGGATATATTCAAATATTTCTGTTCACAACAATTTGAAGTAAATTTTATTAAAGTAAGTGAAAAATCATATCTTTTCATGATCTTAACGTTTTTTCTCTTTTAGAAAATATCCGAAAAAATTGGACCTATATGGAGCGATTTATTGTTTAATCGTGTATCGATGATATTGTAGCGATTGGTATATTTGTTTTTCGTAATACTTTTTGGCTTCGCATTGATTTTCTGGATGTGTATTTTCATATTCTTCTTCACAATCATAGTCGTTTTTAATCTGGTAAAACAATGGTTAATGAACAAATAAATCATTTTTTTATTTTATTTTATTGCATTCTTCTTCTTTTATCACAAACATTGTAGATATTAAAAAATGTCATTCAATGAAAAAAAAGAAAATCGGTAAAAAAAATGAAGTCTATATTTTTAAAGAATTTTAATTTTTTTTTGTTGCAGTCGATTATACTATCTTGGTTTTGTTTGGTTATTAACAATAGAAGAATGTGTAAATATATCAGATGTAATTTCATTATTTTTAAAATTATATTTACTTGCTGATGGTAATAATATAATGGGTAAGACAATTAATGAATATATTAATTTATTACTTTGAATACATTCATAGATGATGCTATTCGAGAATTTTCTGGAGAATATGGTATTCAATTTGTTGATGATAAAATTACTGTTATTGATCATCTTAATTATAATATTAATAATAGTGGACAAGTAAAACAAAAAAAAATCTGTTATTTTTTAAATATTGAAAATTTTAAGCATACTTTGTTTTTTGCAAATCCAGATGATCTATTAGCATCAAAATGAATTACTGGACGAACAAAACAAGGTGGTTTACCATTTCTTTTTCGAGACATTGTATAATACATCAAAACTTTTCATTTTTTTTTATTTAATAATGTTTTTTTTGTGTGTATAAATAAAAAAGCTCGTTTCTGATTCTACGGAACTGACAAAGTATTTTTACATTTTTCGGCTATATAACCCTTTCTTTCAGAAAAGGGAATAATGTCATCTGATCAAGACAAGTAACGCTCGTCTAAAGATTCGCTCTTCTCTTTCTCGTAGAAATCGTGTTTCTAAACTATCGTCAAGCTATTCACTTCTAAAATTAAAAAAACCGAAGTCACATGCAAGTTCCTCGACCTCACCTGCTTTTGACCAAACTTTATAAAAACAAACGTTTTTTGTTAAAAGACTTGTCGTTTATTTTAGAAATTGAGCTTAAAAAATTTTTAGAAAATTGACTTCAGTTTTTAATTCCTCGTCCTCGATTACCCTTCGGTCAACCCTTATAGGAAAATTTTTTTTGTAAAAAAAGTGGTTCTTTGTGTGAAAAAATTGTAAAAAACTAACATCAGATTCGAACTCACCGCCCTCGATTACCTTTTGGTCAAATTTTATTGAAAATGTCGTTAACTAATCATTAAATATTATTAAGTTAACAATCAATAATTAATTGATTAAAACGAACATCAGATTCGAATTCCTCGACCTCACTTACCCTTCGGTCAACCCTTATAAAAAATTTTTTTTTTTGCAAAATGTGATCCTTTGTCTAAAAAAATGAATCCGAAAAAAATCTTATAAAACTAACATCAGATTCGAGTTTCTCGACTCCGATAATCCTTCGGTCAAGTTTTACAGAAAATATTGATAGAATGTTTTTTTGATCTTATGCGGACATACAAGCAAGCAAACAAACAAACAAACAATTTATGTTTTTAAGACTCTTCTCTACGAGAAAGAGAATAAAAGGAGAAAGTAGGTCCTATGCTATTTTTCTTATACTATACTATAAAAATCTAAAATTTTGGGAATATATACAAGTAACGCTCGTCCAAAGACTCGCTCAGCTCTTTCTCGTAGAAATCGTGTTTCTACACTAACGTCATGCTATTCATTTATAAAATTAAAAAAAACCCAAGTCAGATTCAAGTTCCTCGACCCTGATTACCCTACAGCCAACCATTATAAAAAAAATTTTTTTTGCAAAAAAAGTGATCGTTTGTGTTAAAAAATGAATTCGAAAAATAATTCGAAAAACTAACATCAGATTCGAGTTCATCGATCCTGACTACCCCTTCGGTTAAGTTGTATAGAAAAAATTAATAAAATGTTTTTTTGACCTTGTGCGGATATACACGCAATCAATCAATCGATCAGGCAATTTATGTTTGTAAGACTCTTCTCTACGAGAAAGAGAATAATCAGCAATGATGTTCATCACCCACCACGATGAAATCATCATTTCGT
>JAJEKB010001446.1:0-16009 GCA_022393335.1 Macrotrachela quadricornifera | reverse complement strand
ATTGATCAATGCTGATACCACATGATCACCGAACAGACTTCAGATTCGAAGTCCCCGCATCGAATTACCTCTAGAAATGTCTTTTTCGAAAAATCGATTTTCGATGTTTTTTTGACCCTGCGGACATACAAGCAAGCAATCAAGCAAGCAAGCAAGCAGACAATTTATGTTTGCAAGACTCTTCTCTACGAGAAAGAGAATAACTCAACTGGGCGCATCTACTGGCAAAATATGTAGGTCATCGTGTGCTTTACAAATCCCCTTTTTAGATATCTTAACTTCATGAAAATTTAATAAATATGAAAATAAACTATTATTTTATCCTTGAAGTATTCATATATACTATTTATCTATATTAATGAGTATAAAACTATCATTTTTCTCAAATCTTCTTATAAAACAATATTTATAAGAAACTATGATCAATGATATCATTCGTAGTGAAATGAAAGAAGGACATTATGATAATTATAGTATCTGTTTTCCTTGTTTATTCTATATATTAATGAATCTCCGTGATACTTACAGAAAAGTTTTATGAATAATAATAATATGATAATGATGAATATAGTCTATTTTTATTAAATATATTAAAAAATTGAATAATTCTCTTTAATATTTAAAAAACAAAAAAGAAATAAAAAAATTTAAATAATAATTGTTGATGAATTATATAATGTACTATTAATAGATAAAGTTGTAGATGATTGAGATTTAATATGATGATATGAATATTGTTGAAGATATTTTTTTAATTTTTCTTTTTCAATAATTGATTGTTGTTTATATTTTTTAGCTAAATATGGTTTATCTAATAAATCTTGTTTATTTTCATATAAAAAAATTTTATTTAATAAATTAAAATCATCTGCTGTTGAATAGTTTTGAAAAATTTTACTTCGTTGTTTATATTGTTTAGATTTTTGAAATTGTTTTTTTCGTTGTTCTTTTGTCCAATATTTTCCTTGTTTTAATTCACTCATTATTTCATCATCTGTTGTTATTAATAAATCATTTTGTTCTTTTAAACGTTTTTCACGATAACGACGACGACGATAACGACGATCATATAAATAATTTTCATTTAATTTATATTTATCTGATATTAAACCACTATCATGATTATCTTTAAAAAGAATTTATTTTTAATTAAATAATATATTATAAAAAAAAGATATTTACCAATAAATGTTTGTTGATGATAATTAAATGGAAGTGGTTTAAGAATTGCTTTATTATTATCTTCAATTATTTCAGAGAAACTTTGTGAATGAATTAATTCTTCTATATAAGATTTAGAATTATAAATATCTTCATCGAAATTTGAATCATTTATTAAATCATTTAAAGATAAACAACGACGATATGGAGGTTTTTTATAATCGATATTATTTGATATTAAACAAGATAAACTATTGGATTTTTTTTTAATAAAATTAGTTTTCTATAAAAAGAAAAAATTTACTATTATTAAATAAAAATAAAATAAAAATAACTTTTTGATAATCTGTATTCGATGCAAGAATAATTCCACTATCATCTTCTGTTAATGTTAATGGTGTTAATCTTGATTTAATAGGTAATAAATTTGTTTTGAATAACTATTTTATAAAAAAAAAAAGATTTATTATAAATTAAAAATACAAAAAAAATCTTTACTTTAAATCGAACAATTTGTAAAATAATAATTAAAGCTTGATTAACAATTTGAATAGCTTCATCTCTATTTGTAACTAGATGATTATTTATTTTAATTATTTGATCACCACGTTCAAGATGTCCTTGAAAATCTCCAATACTATTTTTTTCAACCTAAATTACATTTTATTTTTATTGATTTTTTATTTTCAAAAAAAATATATTTTACATGTTCAATATAAATATTTGTTGTTGATTTTGATGTTATACCATAAGAAAGAGTTAAACCAAATCGTTGATTTCGATTATTACGATGAAGTATAACATCCTTAAATATATATATCGATTTAATATGATAGTTAATAATATAATATGAAATATACTTTTATAATAATTTGATCATTTAATGTTGAATAAGATCGATCATCATTTGAATAATTTAATGAAGATTCGTAAGAAGAATGTCTTATTATTCGATTATTTTGGTTATATTTAAATGTTGATTGAAAACTAAAGAAAAAATTTTTTTATTCATTAATAATAAATCAATGAATTTTTCTTATTCATAATTCAATTTAATTAATATATAGAAAATCTATATGAATAAATTTAAAATAAAAAAATGAAAAATGTTGTCATTTAAAATTAGTATTGAATATATATATATATATGATAATATGTTGAGTTAGTCAATTATACGAAAGACATAGTATTGTGTGATCTGTCAATAATGAACTAAATGTGTATATCGTGATATATTGATTTGCTTGACTAACTTTCTTTATGAACAAAAGAAAATTATTCAATATTGAATGTCTACTTGATTTTATCTATTTGTTCAATAAAACGAAAAAAAAAAGGTATTAATTATATGTTTATTTTGTTTTCTTTTTTTTTTCTTCTTTGTGTAATGAAATAAATAAAATAATCCTTAAAGAATCAACTTAAGATTAATACTAATTGAAATAATCATAAGTAAAGAAAGATTGACCTTGATTAAGATATGAATTCTACTAAATAAACATTATCAAAAGTTAACTGATTATATTCTATTTACATTTGTTCAATAATCGATATGAAAAAAAAATGAATATGTGAGGTTTCATATATTCATATTTAATTTAAATTAGAAAGAAGAAGGAAAAAAAATCTCATTTTGTTTGATTAATTTTCTTATCAAGGTTATTTGTTTTAAAGATATCAATATATTTAATAAACAATTATTTCTATTTACTTTGATTGCTCTTGTAATGATGTTGGATTAATATTGTATTGTTTATAGTATAGAATTGGAGATGAATAATTTTTATTAATATATTTATTATTTGAATTAAAATTATAAAGATTGGTTTTTTGCTAGAAAAAAAATCAAAATGAAATTATTATTTATAAAAGATTAATAATAAGATTTATGAGTTGATAATCGAAATGAAGAAATAAAGGATATTCTTATCGATATTTGACATGTGAAGGTATTTAGGTTTATTTTTTCCTAGCAAAAAAAAACATTTAGTGATGATAGATTGAATAATATCAAGTCTCTTTCATAATTTATTTATTAAATTATCTTAAAGATTAGAAAGAAAAAAGAAATTTATGTCAACTAGGATATTATCTCTTTCCTTATTTTCAATTATTTATTAAAAAATAACCTTTTTCAATTAAATTATCTCTTTATTTGATAACTGAATAGAAAAATAAACGAACTAAACAAAAACATATAAGAATTGATTAATAATATATTGTTTTTTGAACTGTAACATAATTATTGTTATTTATTTTGACATGTTTATAGATGAGATATTTTACTATGATCATATTATGCCTGTAGACAAATACATATATCTACATGTTTATATTAACATGTTAAACTATTTTTTCATATTATTCATTTTTATGAAAATCAAGATTTTTTCATCTTTGTAGTATAAGTTTACTTTGCATTTTGTATGCTTGTCAATCAATAGAAAAAAAAGCGAAAAATGATTGATTTGTATAAATGATAAAATAATATTTAGTTTTATTATAAGAATTTTCTATGAAGGCATCGTATTATGAAACAAATGATTAATTATCTCATGTGATTTGATTATAATCAGTAATCATATGTTAAATATCTATTTCGAAATTTCCCTTGAGAGAAAAAAAATATATATAAATCACTAAAACTTACTCGTAATTTTAATTTTTTCTTTTTTGATGAAAATTCTTTTGAACCACAAATAAGATAATTTAATTTTAAACAACAATTTCCAATAAAAAAACTCATTTTTATTTCTATATTTCCTTGACAGACAGCAATCAAAATGGATTTAGTATAGAGAAAATGATGGTCGATGATGTATTTGTTTGTATGTATGTATTACCCAAGACCGATAACTATTATATGCATAGAGACTTGATGAAAGAAGAAAGAGAAAGCAGCTCCTTCGTTTTTTTTCTTCTTTCTCTCTCTCGCTCTCTCTTTTCTCTCTGTTCTCACCATAGATCAATGATTGAGAAGAAAGAAAAAAAAAGATATTGATAATATTTCGATAGAGAATAACCGAAATATTTGTTTATATATTTGTTATTTTTTTATTATTCATCAATAATCAATGTCATCTATATACATTATACCTGTTCTATCTTTATTATTACATAAAATGATATAATAGAATCATACGTGACTTATCTTTTCTTTTTTCATATAATATACTGAAATATTAAATAGATAAAAATTATTATATTTATGATTTATAAGAAAGATAAATAATCTTATTCAATAATTCGTTTCATAGACTTATTTATTATTTCATCAAGTTAATAAAGATAGTATAATAATCGATTAATAATATATCCTTTCCTGTCAATATATCTCAAACATATCATCTTCATTGATTTTTTTTTATTGATTGTATAATAATAAGAATAAATATCAAAGAGTCTTCTTACTCTAAACTATCATAGGAATGACAGATTTATTCATTTATCATTTGATTACATAGTTAAAAAAAGGAATAACTATTTCAACAACTTTTCTTTAGATCTTTATTAGTGAAATTTCAAATTATACAAATAGCAATGCAATAGATCAATGTATATCATTTAGTTTTAAATTTAATAAATTATGTATAATGTTTATACGGTAAGGATTTCATTCAATAAATAAAAATTTTTTTAGACGATAAGTAAGAACAAGTATATATGTATTTATTGATTTGATTATAATTTATGTAGTATATTTGTTCTTATCCTAAGGAAAAGATTGAATCAACAAATGAATTAGCTAAATGTTCTTTATTACATCATTTTTTTATCTATTGAATGTGTTGAATAATGAACGGATATATTTCATTGTATTACCCATATCTAATACAATCAAAACTGAGAAGATTATCTTCTTCTTTTTCTTTCCTTTCTCATATTTATGAAAATCATTGATTAGCTAGTTATAGTTACTTATGTAGCATTCATTTTAAAGTAATTCTATCAATCATTGAACAATGTTCATACATAAAAAAATTATATTTTCCGATATGATTATTAGTTCATATTTGTTTCAATCGAATCTTAAAATTGTTATTGAAAATCATGTTGTATAAAAGGTCAATTATTTCATGTGAAGCGTAAGAGACAGCTCACAGCTATGTCACCACCTTTGACTACTTCATTTTTTGTATGATGCATGTATAATTTAATGTAATGGTTCATTTTTGCCTGCAAAATATTCTTTAGAAGCAATAATGAAATATATGAAAAAAAAATGATAAAATGAATAGATTTAATTTAAATTAATTGACTCGGTGTGATTGGACCTTTATATAGAAAATATCATTAAATTTTTGTTAGTCGAATTAAATCTTAAATATCGAAACGTATCTCATAAAGATTCTATTAGTTTTTAGTCATTCTGGAAGAATTTTATTGACACTTGACTATTGAAAATAATTAGATACCAAATACAGATGGTGTCTTACAGCTTATTCAATATATTTTTAAGATAACTGACGTATTTTTCTTTCCTATTAGCAATAAAAACTAATCGTAATCTATGATAATTGTCAGATCTTATATATTAATGAAATACGCAATTCAGATAATACGATTATGTTTATGCATATAGCTAAATCAAAGTTTTATAGAAATTTCCATATCACAGTCATATTCAGAGATATAAGAAATGTTTTACAAGGATACAAGTTCTCAATATAAAACAAGACATTATCTTTGATTTTGTTTAAAAGACGAGTAAACACATAAAGTGACTGTTAAAAATATTTGCACATCATATTCATCATGCATTTCATTTAATTCATAATTAAAATTCAGAAAAATTAAAATGAATAAGGAATTCTACTCAATATTTGCATTCTAAGTGTTTATTAATTAAAAAGATCCGCTATTAATCTAACTTTATTACAGATTATAGAAAATGAGTAATATAAGAAAGTCACAAGAATATGATTCAGTTTTTCCTAAATCATCTCCTCAAAGTCGTTTGTTATGACCATATTTCATAGATGTATATTAAAGAAGACCATATCAAACATGTCTGTTCATTTCTAATAGTTTCACTCAAAGCGTACAGTTGAACTTAGAAATTTTGACAAAGAACTATGAACTTTCATTTTTATGAAACTTTAAAAGCACACATACTTTATTCGTATGACTTCTTTAATTTACACATTGATTTCTTCCTGGAGAATTGAGACTATAGAGATTACTACATGCTTTTGTAATGGTTTTCTCTTCATTTTTCAGAATATTATACAATATTTTCATGGCTCTTTAAGGTGCTTGAAAACTTCCTAAATCTCAGATTTACAGCACATGAAGGAAAAAATCAAAATTTCAATAGAGAAAAGCATATGATTATTTGAAATTTTATCATGAAGAAGGATTGAATAAATTCTAGATTGCAAACACATCGAATTGACTAAAATCTTGATATCAATAAATTTCATAGTTTACAACTTTTTAAAAAAAGTATCAATTGACTGTAGTTACAGCGTAAAACTGTTACTAACTTTTAATATACAACTTCTGTTCTACTTTGTAAGAGAGCATTGAAAAGGTCTTCGTATTATTCGATCATTGATTTGTTTTTAATTTTATATAATATTGATATTTCTCCTATTATTTTTGTTGTTTGTCTCATTCCTTAAAAATCAATTACTTGTTCACTAGCACCAAAGATCATCTCATGTCGATATTTCAAACTAAGAAGTATCTCATTACTGAATCATTCTCATAAAACAATTCATTGTTTGTACTACAATTTGAAATCATAAGAATTAAATACTTAACAAATTTATTTTTTGACTTCTTGTATTATGTTTTTAAATATTGAATCTTAATTGTGATCTGATGTTTTCTTTCCAATTGTCAATATACGATTAAAAATAACCAACTTCGCTTATAAGCTTTCTTTTAATTTCCTTTGGATCTTCTCCTTGTTCAACTCGATTCGACATATCACATAATATACAGTCTAAACTGTAATTATTAATGGTCTCAAAATATTTAAGTATATTTTGGAAATTTTTCTGTACAGATTCATTTCGCCATTGATGATAACTTTCATACAATGTTCTATTCATTGCAACAGTTTTTATATATACAGCAGCATCTTTTGATGTTTTAAATTTTCTTAGATCAATAATACAGTCTGTTTCACATGGTAACCAATCTTCCACATTTGTCGCACCAAGATAGATGGGTATACTGCCAGCTACTAGTGGATGCCATAATTTTTCTGTTATATAGTCATAATTGATGCTATTTTCAATAGCTATAGTAAATAAATATTCGCTTGATAATGCTACTTTTCCTGCTTCCCAATTATAACTACTACGATCTTTTAAATTTTGATTGATTGATTTTTGAATTTGAACAATATGTTCTGGTAAATTACGAATATTATTGCCACACGTACCATAATTATCTACAGCAATATATTTCATTAATTCATTTACATATTCCATACGTTTTGATTTTGTGTTACAATTGCTATTCATCCATAGGATTGGAGCTGTGATGTATGTTGAATTGCTTTCTTCATTTTTTGTATGAGAAACCTGATAAATTACAAAGATCAATGGTTGCAAAGCGTCTTTCTTTCGGTCAAATAGAGTTTTATTTCAAAAAACAAATGTTTTCCTCACTTAATTAGAAAATGTATTAATATGATGCAAATGTCGATTTTTATTGCTAACTATGGTAAATTCAAAATTTACTTACTGTCTGCGTATTGGTCCAATAAATGTCTGAAACTTCGGCAGAATGAATTGGTTTTTTACTCTCCATTACTTTTTTCATTGATAATCTTTTCGAATTCAATTTTAGTTGTTCAACATAATTAAAAAGCCAAGGAGGTAGAATAAAATCATAAAGTGATCGATCATAACCAAATGTTACATCAAATAATTTTAATTTTTTATGATCACCAGCCCATGGATAGTTACTAATTGATTCAAAATTAAATTTTAATCCCCATTTACTATCACACGAACGAAATTTATTATTTAATACATCAATATATAATTCGTCTGATAATTCTACGAAAGCATCAGTAATAATCGATGGATATGAAAAATCATCAGATTTTTTTAAGAATAGATCCAATGCAAAACCACGTTTACATACAAGATCTGACTTATTTTGTACGGAATTATCATCCATTTTTTTCACTACTTGACCACCCTTGATACATTTAACATCTTCTAATGTACTCCATGTAGAATAAATCATTTGACATGGTAAACTTTTACAATCGTTTCTCTTGTATATTCTACAAATAGCATTAGCTATTATTTGTAATTCAGGTGGAACATCACACCATAATGACTGATTTTTCATAAATAAACTACGATCACTTAGCATATATCCACGCCAATATTCAAGATTGAAAATATATTTGACTTTGCTATTGTTTCGATATTTTGAAGACTTACATTCATTGATATTTTGTTCATCAATATACATAATATGAAATAGATACACAATTAACCATATTAAACTTCCAAAACAAATAACTTTCGAGCACAATCTGGTCTTTCTTCTATAACATCGCATATTTGCTTATAAATTCATATGAAATTGAAATAGAAATATTTATTTAATAGGGATCTATCATGTTAGTATTCATCGAATATTTTAGAATTTCTAAATATCTTTTTATAGAAAAAACGCTAACATCGTGGATGAGTGAAGAGACACATGTGTATATTTTCATCTTAATCACTGTACTTTCACACTTTTGCTTCTCAGGTCAGGTAAAAAAAACATGAGATCTAACGAATCCTCTTCATCCTTCCAGGCAATTCTATTATTAAAAAACAATTTAAAAGCAGTTTTTTCAGTTGTCTTGATATAAATTTTCTAGAAATACAAGCGATATCAAGATATTTCAGCTATATAACTGAAGTCATTTTATAACACACTGTTTTGCAATTCTACTCCATTCTAGAGTTGACTCAATGATATCTGATCAACGAAGAAAAAGAAAAAAAATCTAATGATGACACTTGCACAGCTGATTATGCCAGTAAATATAGCAAAATCACATTGAAGATGAATGTGTCTCAACATCACTTACTTAGCATTCATGAAATTTACTAAAAATCCTTCCTCGTCCTTGACTTATCAAAAGAACAATAACATTTTCGTCTCGCTGGCTATTATTGTTTACACATTTATTCAGCTCTATTTCGTAGAATATTTTATGATGTTATAGTCTATGTAATATGGAGATGATAAGAAGAGTAAGTAAGTATAGTCAACATTCATATCTAGCTGATGGTAATGTTACTTATTCTGTTTGTTATAATAAACCCCTCCCCGTATTAGAAGACCCCCCCATATTAGAAGACCACCCCATATTAGAAGACCCCCCGGAGGAGTCGCTCCATAGGAATTTTGTGTTTTCACCAGCAGGAATGAGCAAAAATTTCAAAAAGTTCGACGGGTCATAATAGAAGACCCGGGGTCTTCTATTACGGGGAGGGGTTTATGTTAAAATAAAATAGACGGTGACATTTTAACGAAATGATCCACTTCATTGAGTTTCGTTACACTGAGCATCATTTTTTTTTACCTATTCGCTTGCGCATGTACACATGAGTAATAGACATAAAACAAACGTTGTCTCAACGTCATTACTTTGTGACACTCTCATTCACGCAAAACGTGCATGTACGTCATTCATGTAATATAACTGAAATAATAAAACTACGTACAAAAAAATCATACAACTTAGGCAATTGAACAGTGAGCAAAAAATGCATCAATGATGAATACATTATACTAAATGCAGCTCTCATTACGTCGACCATAGTACGTCTATCTCCAATTCTTAGATCTCAATATATCGTCTAAAGATACACGATAAAATTCTTTAAACTAAAACATCTTTTTATCAATCTAAAACAATATGATGTATTTATTTGAAAAAATAATTAAGAATTCCCTCAATTTTTATACTACTTACTTCATTATAATCGAAATAATTTGGCAACAATATCAAGAGGTAAACCAATAAGAAAACAATTGTTATGTGGTATGAATAAAAAATCAGTCATTTAAGTTTTTATCTGCTTAGAAAGAAATATTTTTCAATTTATTCTATAAGCGAAGAAACGGATGAAAAGAGCTGTTTTGTGCAACTAATTGATATAGCACCTAGCAAGTATTAGGGGAAAGATTTTCCTAAGAAATATTTATTCAAGAGCAATTTTTCCATAGAAACCGAACCGAAAACGTAGGTAAGTTATGTAGATAGTGATTAATATCTTAGTTCACATGTCATTAACATTAATATCAATTATATTCTCACACCACTACCTCGCTCTATCAA
The DNA here is from genome assembly GCA_022393335.1 of Macrotrachela quadricornifera. Taxonomy (NCBI): domain Eukaryota; kingdom Metazoa; phylum Rotifera; class Eurotatoria; order Philodinida; family Philodinidae; genus Macrotrachela; species Macrotrachela quadricornifera. The sequence goes on along the minus strand of JAJEKB010001446.1, from coordinate 5,535 downwards.
AACATAGTATGTAACATTTGTAGCTGATTTGTTGGCTCATCTAGTTTTACAAGGTATAGAATATATGAGTTTCACATCTTGACTTCACATAAATCCACGTCGGTGAACTTAGAGACAGATTCGACTTTTTTCAGCAAATGTTCGCACATTAACCTGTGTCGAAACAGTTCATTAGCGTGCCTTATACGACTCAACGAGTTCTATCCACTTGTGCAATCAGATTTTCCATAGCACAAAGTATGATGCAGAAAAACTCAAAAATACTGTATTTTTGTAATAAAATTCTGGCACTATATTCGAGTAAAAGCTACCTAATGTCACCGTGTCAATTCTGAAAATACTGGTGGCCCAGGCGAGCAAAGGACTAGTAAAAAGACTAGTCATTTTTCTAGTCATGACTCTGTGTCAGGGCTAGTCTTTTTCTCAAAAAGTCCTCCTTTTGGACTAGTCTGAAATTCTTTATGGTCCAAAGCCCTATCCTGTCTGTATAACTGATGGACGTCATTGTGTTTGATAGGTCTAGTCTCTTTAGCAAAAAAAGACTCGTCCATGACTAATAAAAAGTCGCTGATACATGGACTAGTCTAGAAGGAGGACTTTTTGAGAAAAAGAGTAGTCTTGACGACTGTCCGAATCCTCTAAAAATTGAAAAATATTATATCGAATATTATTATATAGTTTGCTATACAATGTCTCAGACTAGTCATTCATAGCGCCACCTATAATGTCTTGAAGCAGATGTTGACATCCGGACTAGTCTAAATAATAGATATATAAAGATGAAGGTTAGATTCGAACATATATATATATATTCTGTTACATATCTTTCCTTTGAACCATTCGAATCAAACGATCTGGCAGATCATTACAAACTAAACAGTGACTTTCTTACATGGTTTTGACAATCTGATAATTTAAAAAATATCAAAAATATTATTTAATTTCCTACTCCAATTATATATGAAAAAATTGGGTTAAGATAAATATTGGCAAAAATTAAAATGTTGCATATTTCAGTTGAACGGATATATTATTTCATAAAATTTCAATCGCGACTCTTGTATTAAAATAGTTTCGATTATTAAACAAGATATTTCAATTATGAATAAAAATATTTTTTATTTATTTAGCTACTATCTTTCAAGTTAGGATATTCTAAAACAGTAACACAGCCACCAGGTTCACATATAACTGTGTCTTTTTTTATATCTTTGAAAAACAATTAAATATAAGAAACCTTGAATTTGAAATATTAAGATATTAATTTCTTATCAGAATAGTTCCTCATTTGTAATTAGTTTTTAGTAATATTTGATTCAATTTTTCCCAAGACTTACATCCAATAATAGTTAACGTCACTAATTCAATTATTTTCATAAATTTATTGAGATAATGATTGAATTTCTTTATTTATTTGAGAAGCTCATGATGGTCTTGATGTGATTGAAGGTGGAGAATTCTTACCAATTGTCTATTCGAAAAAAGAATTATTTCGATCATTATCTTTTGATGCTATTGCATCCTTTCCTATTGAATGATACGATAATATTACATCAATAAAATCCTTATAAATATAAATGAATAACTATTTCGTTATTTGAACTAATAAAATTTTCTAAAAAATTAAAACATACTACATATATTACGATAATCACGTCAAAAATATATTTATTTTAAATTCACAACTCCAATCTAGCATTATAATAAATTAATTGAATTAATAAGAAAAGCTTTAGTTGTACGAACATTATTAAAATGTAAAATTACATTTATTTCTCTAATTAATAAATACTTCATTCCATATCATAAAATATAAAAAAGAAGTAAAATTTCATTTGATACATCATTTTTTTTCGTAATATTTTACATTTTCAAGCAGAACTTGCAGTCAAATTATCAGATTTAATAACAGATGAAAGAAAGGCATCTTTAAATAAATCTTGACAATCGAGAAGTTATCAATACAAATAATTACTAAAAGATAAATTAAATAGAGAAAAGTATCTAATAATCTAACTTGAATTTTATCAATATTAGTGAATGATTTTAAAATAATTTGATTAAAAATTTTTATCTATTTTTTTTTGGTTTATTAAATTCGTTTTAGAAGAAGAAAGATAGGAAATGAATACTTTAACTTTAATATCGAGTTAATTATATTTGTAATCGTTGTCATTCGAATAACCAATCGCATACATGTTATAGTGACCTCTTAAAACGAATTATTTAACGAACATTAAATAACGAGAGAAGACAGTTGTTTAAAATGTTGAATTCTGAAAGCGATAAATCTTTTGATGAAAATGATTTTTCATCAATTGTTGCAAAAAATCTTCGAAATGTTATTGAAAATAGTGTAACAGATCTTGTTTTACCTTATCGAATATTATCTATTTCACATTTATCATCATGGAAAACATTTGAAAATGATTTAATTAGAATTTTTAAACAAAAATCCAATATTAATCAAGAAAATAATCAGGTTTATATATTATTTATATTTAAAATTTTTCTTATTAAATGTTCGTTTTTTTTTTGTTAAATAATTAGGATTTTGTTCTTTTAAATCATTTTAATTGTTATATAAAATATTTTAATGAAAAACAAGAAAAAGAAGATATTTATTTTAATTCTTTAATCAATTCTCATATTGATTTTATTCAAATTAAATCAGATTTTGATCGTTTACGTCAATTGATGTAATTCATTACATTAGACACTACATTAGATAATAAAAATGATTTATTTGTATATATTGTTTAAATAATTCATTTATAAAAATAAATAGAAAATGATAAATATGAATATATGATTTGCTTTTCTAATTTTAGGATTTTAAAAACTATTTTTATTCTTTTCGTTGATAAATCATTGTTATATATTAATGTAGATTTCTAAGGATATATGCAGAATACATGAAGTAGAATATAAGTAAGTTAATTAACCATTTCTTGTGATTGAATGTGCCATATATTACTTTATTTATTGGATAATAATTCGTTTATCAACTTGTATTGATAAAGAATTTTAAAGCAGAAAAGAAATTATGGATCTGACTATCGAACAAAAAAGAGAGAAATAGTACAAGTTGTTCAATACGTAAGCGATTCATATTGAGTAACTTATACAATATAAATTGTTTTTTTTACTACTAATTCTATATAATAAACTGAACGTGGAATCTATTTTACTGATCAAATAATTTGTTGCCTAAAAAATAAATTTGTTTTCATTGTTCTGAATTTTTTGTGCAGCTTTATATGCATAAACATAACGAACAAAATATCGAACTATTGAATAACACGGTTCTTGAGAATATCATCTAACACTGTACATTAGCGGGCAAAACCGAACGTAAAAAAAGTTTCTCTCTTATTTGATGCACAAAATTTAGGAACAAAAATAAGCTTGATGAAAATTTATTTATTTATTTATTTATTTCATATTCATGCATCTGTTGTAGAAATTGAATTAAAAACATTAATTATACGCTGATGTTAGAATGGGAGTACATTATCGATTTGAAATAAATGTAAAATATTCTTACGTTTAATACTAAATCAAAAACTTTTTTATTTAATATTTCAATTAAAATCAACATTCAATTTTAAAAATAAATTAATATGTATTTTTATTAAAGAATTAGAAAACAATCTGCTTAATTGACTTGAACGAATAATGAAAATAAAAAACAAAATAAAATTATTAAACAAAAAATAAACTATCTTCAGACTATTTAAAGAAAATGAGAAATGAGTAAGACAGTATAATGGCCAAATTGTTCTATTGTGTATTTAACTTTGATGAAAAAGGAAAAAAAACTACGATGAAGTTAAAATAATTCTAGAAGAAAGTCTATAAATACATACGATCCATTTGATACATATGATTAAAATTATGAAGATGAACTTGTACTAGTTGATATTTGTGTTATTTCATTTTCAGTTTTATCTTGTTCATCATAATTATCATATTGTGAATCAAAAGAAAATTTTGAATAATAATTAAGAAGAAAAATAATAATAAATATAAGAGCAAATAGACAAGTAGCAACAAGATCAACTATTAATTCATAATAAAAATCAGATGAAGAGATCATTTTTCTTTTTTTTTTTATTTTATATTTAGTAAAATTTTGATTCAAGCATAAAGTGAAGGGCGCTTTATTTTTGAAAACATAACTAATTTCACAAATGAATAAAAAAATGAGCATGACTAAATAAAAAAAAATGAATCATACTAGAAGTATATCATATCGATTATCATCGAAAGTTATATTTTAATTCTAATCTCAGCTTTGTTTTTTCAAAACAAATATAAAAAAAACAACAACAACAACATCAATGAATAAAATATGCGTTAGTGATCGGACGAAATAATGTATATATAATAATAATAAAAAAAAAGCAAACGAAGTTTTATGCAGCCGGTGCATGTTGACTATGTTGTTCAAATTCTTTTTGTGCTTCAGGCATCCATGCTCGAAGTTGATCAATACGTTTATTATGTGATGGATGATCAGAAAGAAATTCTGGTGGTGCACCTTTACCAAGTTGTTCATCCATTCTTTGCCAAAAAGCAACTGCTTCTTTTGGATCATAACCAGCACGTGCCATATAAAGTAAACCAACATGATCTGCTTCGGATTCTTGTTCACGAGAAAATGGTAATGATGTTCCATATTTTGCACCAGCACCTAATGCACCCATGACTGCCTATTAATGATTTATTTTATAGATTAATTTAAAAAATATAATATTAAAAAGAAAATATAAACCTGTCGTTGTCCCGGATCCATTTGAGCAAGACTTCCTTGTACACCACCTAATATAGTTTTAGTTATTTCAGATCGAAAAAGTCTTTCTGCACCATGTCTTGAAGTAGCATGAGCCATTTCATGACCAAGTACGGTTGCTAAACCTGCTTCATTTTTTGCTATTGGAATAATACCTGTATAAACTACAATTTTTCCACCAGGTAAACAAAAAGCATTTTTTTCATGTGATTGAATAACACTAACCTAATAATATTTCATTTCAATAAAGAAACAAAAAAAACTAGAATTTTAAATTATACAAAAAACCTACTTCCCATTTATAATGAATAGTTGTTTTTTGAGCAGCTGCTCGAGCAAGTCTACCAGTTACTCGTTTAACTAAATCGACTTCAGAACCACTTTGAACAATTTTTGATGCTTCATCTCTTTGTACTTGAGCATAAGCTTCTAAACCTAATTTTTGTTCTTGTTCAGGATTAAGACCAATTCGAGATACTCGACCCGTTTCAGGATTTGTTATTTTACTTGCTGTAAATAATTTAAAAAGAACAAAACCTAACGCAATCATTATAGGGGCTAATGTTAATGGAAGAGCATGTTTTCGTTCAAGTTTTATTGGCATTTTTATTTCAGTAAAATTCTAAAGAAAATTTTCAATTATAAATTAATAAATATTTCTTTAACAATATATTTGTTGTTATAATAGAATTATTTTTTTTTTTGTTCTATTAAATAAAACACGTGTTATCTTGTTTTAT
>JAJEKB010001445.1:377247-473684 GCA_022393335.1 Macrotrachela quadricornifera | reverse complement strand
TCTGAAGGTCGTGAGTTCGATCCTCACCCGGGGCATTTATTTTTTTTCCAAGAAAAAACAATATCAACTTAATCAAATTAAGATCTTTTATATAGAATAAAAAGACAAAATTTTATTTGAAAATTTTCGAAAGTTTAAAAGAAAATTTTTCGATTGAATTATTCAAAATTTATTTAAAAGATAACTCGAATAAAATACGACAGTATAGAAAAATAAAAGAATATTTGTCGTTATTATTTTGTTTTTTTTTATAAAAATTTGAATTAAATATGATTACATATAATATCACGTCCAATTCCTTTTAATATAATTGATCGAAATTGATCATATGTTAAATATTCATCTTGTTCCGCATCAATAAAAACTTTTTTTGTATAATTAATTAAAGCATCAGTTGTTGCATGTTGATTAATAATTGATAAAAAACTTGCTAATTCATTAATATGAATAGAACCAGATTTATCTTTATCTAATATTTGAAATGCTTGTTCTAATTCATCATTTTGATAATAACCCATTATAAATGGACATAAAACACAAAGAAAATTATCATATGATAATGGAGCTGGAATTTGTGTAGCTAATTTAGTGTAATGTACTCGTGTTATACCTGTATCGTATATTCTACTACGTCGCTCACGTTTATTTGTTATACCAATAGATACGTTTTCTGTAGTAAACTCTTCAAATTGATAATGAACTTCACTAATTGTACCACCATGACGTGTAATTATTTCTGTAACAGTAAATTCAAGATCCATTGTGTTGTGCAGTAGCAAAAATAATCTAAAATCAAATAAGAATTTTTTATTGAAAATATTTTATTGTTGTTAAATTCCGATTATATATATATGATAAATTATTTTTTACGATATTTGTGAAATTCTCAACATTTGTGGTTATTTTATCTCAAATAATGATGTGAAAGATATCTACTTACATTTATAACTTCGTCAGCGATGTTTCTTTTCTTTTTATGACTGCTTTTTCATGATATATGATTAATTGATTTATATCTATTTTATTTCAAGTATTTCTTTGATAATAAAATCACAACATGTGGAATGTTAAAATGATTACTATAAATATAATTTGTTTTTAATAAGATATGTTAAAGAAATGTCATGAAATCCCTCAAGATGTTTAAAAATTAACGAAAATCTCTTTGTTTCTATAAAATATTTAGTAATTCAAATTTATGATATCAAATATCAATGACAGTTATTATTTAACCTTGATCTTTACAATAAATAATTGATAACAATGATATAATAATACTTGTTTCAAACTCTGAATATTTCAATCGTATATATTTCATTATAGGATATCAATAAAATACTTTCTATTTGAATTAAAATTGAAGAATATATAACATTAATTGATCGTCATTTTGTAATAAATGTTGTCGCGTCAATAATAAAGAACGAACAGTAGATTTCGATAGTATTTACGACTGTTTCAGCCGCAAAATGTAATCTTTCAAGTATTGAAAGAACATTAGATTTTTATGATTACTAAAGTTTTCAGAATATGTGAATTATGCTTCCTTCGATTTGATCATATATATTCTAAATAATAAGTCTAACTTATCTTGTAATACAATTACAAGTTGATTTTCGATTGAAAATTAATTCATATTAATTATTGGTATGAGAAAGTAACTATAAATACAAGATGTCGATTTATAGTCAATATATTCGAAAGTTTCGAAATTATGTCGTATTGATCATATATTCAAATTGGAATATTCCAGATTAAAACGTTGAGTATTAACTAATTTCAATTATTCTGTAGGAAACATTTATAAGAAAATTCTTTGTTAATAAATATTATTTTCAATTAAAAATTTTAATAACTTAATAGTTAAAAACTATTCACAATATGAAGACGGAACAAAAATGAAATCAACACAAATCTCTGCATTCCACATCGCGAACATCTTCGTATTTATTGATTTAATTTTTCTTTATTAGAGAAAAAAAACTTTCAAAACTATCAGTAAGATAATCTTTTATTGGATCGACGAATAATCGTTATCGGTTGCAACTGGCAAACACTTTATTAAATTCACCCAGATTTTTTATGTGTATGAAAAGTCAATTATATTACAATTGCTAGTAATAAACTAGTTACAAAGACGACAAAATTACTTTTCAAATATTGAGACATGATTGTTGAAAGTATTATAAAATTACAAGAATTATTGCAAGATATCACTGTCTACAAATAAAACATCCTCTTGATTGAATAATCGATTCAGCTATGATATCTTTATATCATGATAATGAACTAATTTAATATATGCACGATTCTAAGTTCAGAAATTTTTTCTATTATATCTATTATGAAAAGGAAAATGAATCAATAACGATAATTTTCATTAAATAATAATTTGTTATATACTCAATATTGGTTTATAGAACAACAGATAAATAACAATAAATTCAATTTCTTCTTTTATATACATGAATCGAGCGACTTTTCTTCATTTATTATCCTTACAGAAGAATGAAAGTATTTTCTATATAATTATTCACTAACAAAATCATTAGTTTCTTTCTGTAAGAATTCTCTACAATACTAAATTATCAGATAGTGTCATCTATATCTTTATGAAAATGATCAGGATAGTATTTTATAGAAATCTGGTCTATATCTGATTGATTGTGAATATATATAAATATCAGTAAAGGATCCAATTTATAAAAAAAATCTTCATAAAATGTATTTAAAATTAACTAATAAAATAGAAGTGTCTTCTATACATTAATGAATAGATTAATGAACTGTTCTATTACGTCGTTAAGTGTGATAGAGTATATATTGACCTGCATTATCAAAAAGTAAATAAATGAAAAAGAAAGAAGAGCATTTTCTCTTTTATCTTTACTAATAAAATATATCTTAACAAATGTTAAGTTTACGTCGAACATTATCTACAGCTATATCATATGCTGCTAAACCTTTAATTAGTGTTGATCTTAATCGTCCAGCTACAGATCAATCAATTCCTCTTCATAATCGTTGGCATCCAGATATTCCAAGTGTTGTATCTGTTCGTCGAGGTGATGTATTTCGTATTGAATGTGTTGATTGGACTGGAGGACAAATTGGAAATAATGATACAGCTGATGATGTCAAAAATGTTGATTTAACACGTATTCATTATTTATCAGGTCCAATTGAAATTGAAGGTGCTCGTGCTGGTGATATTCTTGTTGTTGATGTTCTTGATGTTGGTCCTCTTTCATCAGCAATGTGGGGTTTTACTGGAATATTTGATAGAAAAAATGGTGGAGGATTTTTAAGTGATATTTATCCTCAAGCACGTAAAGCGATTTGGGATTTTAGTGGAATTTATGCAACAAGTCGACATATTAAAAATGTTCGATTTGCTGGACTTACACATCCTGGTAGATGAATATTTGTCTTTTATTCTTTTTTTTTGATTCATAATTTAATTTTAAATATTAAAGGTATTATTGGTTGTGCACCATCACATGAACTTTTATCTCGATGGAATAAACGTGAAGAAGATTTAATTAATCGATGTTCACATTTACATGATAAAGATACTGTTTTAGCAAATTTACCTATTGAAAAAGGTGCATTTTTAGGTCGATTAAAATATGATGATGATAAAAATAAATGGAAAAAAATAGCTAATGAAGGTGCTCGAACAATTCCACCTCGTGAACATGGTGGTAATACAGATATTAAAAATATTTCGCGAGGTTCACGTGTTTATTTACCTGTTTATGTTGATGGAGCTAAATTAAGTTTAGGTGATATTCATTTTTCAGAAGGTGATGGAGAAATTGCATTTTGTGGAGCAATTGAAACGGTAAATTTGATTCTTTTTTTTTCTATTGTTATTTTTTGATTTAATTTTATTTTAGAGTGGTTATGCTGATTTACATGTTGATATTATTCGAGATGGTATGTCTCGTTTATCAATAAAAAATCCAATGATTCAACCAGGTCCTGTTGAACCTCGTTATTCAAATTATTTAACATTTCAAGGTATATCAGTTGATGATAATGATAAACAACATTTTCTAGATGCAACATTAGCTTATCGTCAAGCATGTCTTTCAGCTATTCGATATTTAACACGTTTTGGTTATACAGAAGAACAAGTTTATTGTTTATTATCTGCTGCACCTATTGAAGGACGTATTGGTTCTATTGTTGATATTCCTAATGCTTGTTGTACACTTTCATTACCAACAGATATTTTTTCATTTGATATAACACCTCAAGCAGCTGAAAAAATTCAGCAAAAAATTGATCGAGGACAGTTAGCTAAAACAACATCTTAAATAAGAAAAAAAAAATTTTTTTTTTTTTGTATTATATTGATTTCTTATTTAATCAAGCCTTTTTCTTTTAATTTGTAACAAATAAAATGTATATATTATGATGTAATTAAATAAATGATAAATTATTTATTGATGGAAATGATGGATGTAATATAGTAACATATTCATTGTTATTATTATTTTTTGATTTTATTTTTGACCATAAATTAAATAGATAATTGAATAAAATATGTTGATAACATAGACAAATAATAATAAGACCAAAAAAAATTATTAATATATATATAAATATAATATCATACCATTTTGGAGAGATTAAACTATTTTCAAAAGATTCATTGGATTTATTTTTATTATGTAATAAATATATGTCTGTTTCTCGATTTAGATAAAATGGATTATTTCCCATTAAAATACTTCCATTACTTTCACTCAATAATATTAATATAATCGGTAATATTATCATCTATAAGATAACACGAAATACGAATATTAATAATCTATTATTTAGTTTTAACAGTTTAGTAAAATAAAATGAACTAAATTTTCTAATGAGGTCAACATTAAACACGACTAGAATTTTCTACTAAAAATAAGAAAAGCTTTTTTTTATCTTATCCGTCACTTAAACACAACATCTTATTATCGAAATAAATTTTAAAAATCTTTTATACTAAATAATCATTTCACATAAATTAATCTCTTTTTTTATTTTTCAATTAATCTTAAGACATATATTTACAACAAAGATCAAAAATATTCAAGCTTTATATATATAAAGACATGTCTAGTAGAGCTCTTTGTCAAGTATACTGTTTTTTCATTTTGTTGAGGTCAAATACTAATACTTAATAAAGAATCTCTCTAGACATATCTTTATGAATATAAAGTTTGAGCATGTCTCTTGAATTAATAAAAAAAAAACAGCTTGCTTGGTTGAGTAATAATGGAGATATTGAATCTTTTTTTGGTATTATGAAATATATCCAGATGAATATTTCTAATATAATCATTTTCGACATTATAAATTACTGAGAAAACAATTCTTATTATTTTAAATAAAAAGATTAAAGATGAACACTTTAAGTAACGCAAAAATATTTTATAGAACTTTATTTATTTCAATGCGATTTTGTCTATAAATATTACATTAAATTCAATCGAACTATGAAATTTTTGATAAATTGTATTTTCAATTTAGCTTCATATTCATAATATAACAATCATAGTCCTGTGATACTTGAATAAATAACAAATAGCTTAGAATAAATTCCATAGTTCGTATTTTTAAAATTTCTGCTCTATTATCAACTTAATTTATACATATTTATATTAAACTATAGCACTTGAAATTATCTACAAAACCTAAAGCTATACAAATAGCTGTAGAAAACAACGTTTTAGGGCATAATAAATGATTGCGCTTTGTATCCCATTTTTTCATAATTTTACTTTGATTCATTAGAAAAAATGGAATAGTTTTTGTGGAATTTATTCTGGATAACTTGATATAATATTTCAATAACAAATTTTTCAATTTATTTTATAATAAATTTAATAACGATCAAAATAATAGATTAAATTCATATGAATATGATAATAAAAATATTTATGAAAATTTATTCAAATTTTAATGTTGTTTAGCATTGGAAATAATTTGTGGTACATGAATATCTTCACTAAATATTGCTTCATCAATTGTTGGCCAATGTTTTTGTTTATTAGTATGAAAATTTTGAATAAAATTTTGTGAAGAAAGATTATATTGATAATCATGTCCAATTGTAAATGAATGTGATGCATTTTTTCTTGATATTGCAACAATTATTTGTCTATGCATTGATGGTATAACATCAAATAATTGATGATGAGAATCTTTTCTTGACATAAATGCATTTTGTGATAAAGTACAACGAAAATAAAAATGAACATTTTTATTTATATTTCGATTTTCAATAAGTAAAATAAGACCATCCCAATATTTTTTTAATTCATATATTTTAACTCCATCATCTAATTGATTTTTTTGAAAAATTTGTTCACCATAAAATAAACAAAGTTTTATTAGAAATTCTCTTTCAATTCTTAATGGAATTTTAATACGTTCAAGATCTATCGATCGAGAACTATGTACAGCTAAAAAATAAAATAAATAAAATATTATTTTTGTTTTTTAAATTTTATTTAAATATAAAACTAACCAATATTAAATTCAGTATTATCCATTTGTTTATTTATTGGATTAAATAAAAATGGTAAAATAATATAAGTACCTGGTTGAAGACAACCATTAGTTGAAACAAATTTATGTTGACCACGTTGACTTAAAATTGGTATTGCATAAATTCTATAATTTCCATTTGATTGTTCTTCAATATTAACAATAGCAACACATAGACTAACTTCACTTCGTTGTATTCGAAGATTTTTACTTATTTTTCTATGAAGTGTTATATCAAGTTCAGTTGAATGTTCAATTGTTAAATAATAACCTTGCATCATTCCTTTTTCAGGATAAAAATTTGATGAATCACGAACTTCATACCAATCATTTCGTATTTTACATATGTCAACACATTCAAAATATTTTAGAAATGATGTAAATGGCATCCAAAAAACTCCATCTCGTGAACTTCGTTTCTCGTTTAGTAATTTTTCACGTAAATCTGGATTTTGTCTCCATAAAGGTGAATCATCAGACCAATCACCTAAAATAATAGTTATTAGAATAATTACTGTAGGATAAAAATGTAAAACATGACATAACTGCTAGTACAAATTCAAAGCTCAATAGAATATAACATAGCGATATAAGTTACAACACTATAACTTACATTCACAATAATGTAACTGCCTCTAGTGATAGCATTTTATTTACATAATAGGGACCTAAACGTAACAACTTTATCACAACAACACCCCTGAAAATAACCAATTGTGAACGAGCGAAAAACGTAATAAAAGACGTAAACGAGAAAATTAGAAGAAGAATAGAAATAAGATGACAATATATCGTGTCGTCATACTTCTTCCTTCTAGGATAGGTGGTTACTCTCAATATAAGACCATGTTTAAAACAAAGTTCATTTGTCCTATTAGAAGACCACTCATATGTTTGACTGCGACGCTGTTGTTAAGAGCATGCACTAATTAATGCTATATAGGGAGAGAGATTATTGAATCTGTCTGTGATGGACTATTCTTAAGATGCCAGTTACAATCTATGCCGTTGCCATAGTAGTGTCGATCACATGTATGTAAAAAATCAAGGTAATGGATCAAAATTTCTACTTCTATACACTTTACCATTCGTTTTAGATCGTATTTCATAAATAAAAATTTTTATAAAAACAAAACTGACCAGTCCATCTAAATGTTCCTCCCCATGGATTTCTTAATTTAATTAATTTATATTTATTATCATCGGATTGTTTAATATCTTGTAATGAATAAGCATGAGTATGAAGTAATCCATATTTTTCAAATTCTTGTTTATCAATAAGATTATTATTACACATAGCACACATTAAAAATTTTCGTTCATGTGCATGTAATAATTTTAACCATAATTTATTATGATCAACATTTTTATCATCTGGATTATCTATTCTACCAAGAATTAATGTTTCACATGGACTTCCTGTTACTGTTGATAAACCTTAATTTATATTTAAATAATATAATATAAAATAAAATAAAATAAAATAAAATAAAATATTTTAACCTTCACAACAACGTCCAGCAATAATTGCTTCATAACTTCCATTTAATTTTGCTAATGCTTTTTCAATTAATGGAACCTAACAAATTTTATTTTTTCTTTAAGATATAAAAAAAAAAATTTTAATTTTTCACCCATAGTTGTTTTCTATATGCTTGAGAATAAGCTAATCTTTTACTTGATGTACATGGAAGATGATCATCAACAATAACTTGTGTCCATTCTCCGTCTTAATTCAAATATTAATATTATTATAAAATAGTTTTTTTTCTATTATTTTTACCTTTACATAAACGAACGCAATAAATTCCCTGAGGATTATATTCTTTTGTAATAAGTACCTTTTTATAATAATAATAATAATAATAATAAATTTAATAATAAATAAATAATTTACTTTCATTAAATATTCTGGTTGTTCAGCAAGAACACTTAATGCCGTAATAAACCAACAATCTCCTTAAAAATTTAATTAAAAAATAATAAAAATATTATATTAAATAAATAAATAAACCTAAAGTTCCTTGAAAGACATCATTTGGTTTTGGATCTCTAAAAACTGTCCATTGATATTTATGATTATTTCTCCATTCTGGTGGATTTATTTCATCAGGTCTTAACCATTGAATATAATTAGAAGATAAACTTCTTTGTTGTTTTGGTAAAACAGCTAAAGTTGATTTTGAAATGTCATGTCCATTTATATAAAGTGATTGAGATGATGCTGGAAATGTTTGATCTTTAAATCGATTATTAGATAATATTAAATCATTGACAAGTATTTCAAGATGTTTTAAAACAATATGTTCATCAGCTTGATGTTTATGTGAAATAAGAACACTTCGTCGATAAATGTTTTCTTCTTTAAATTTATTAAAATTTTTCTCACGAAATATTACTGAATTACTAAAATAAATTATTATTCAAAAAAAATATTCTTTTAGTTTATTTTATTAATTAAAAAAAAATACATAAATATTTACTTTTGTAAATTAGATGGATGAGGAGTTTTATTTGTGTTATTGATAATTGGAATATAAACATTTATTTTATTTGATCCACACATTGAACATAATTGAGAATCAATTTTATTTACTGTTTCACATAATTGACATTGCCATTGACGCTTAATATGAGGGGAATTTATTGAAATATTTTTATGTTTACTTGAATGATTAGAGTCTAAAGAATGTGATCGATTATGACATTCGATTGTTTCTTGTTCGTCTTTTTTCTTTTTAATCTTTGATAAATCTGTTTTAAACGTTGATGGAGAGTGTTGTACAATAAATGGAATTTCTCGTCTAAATGCGTTAATAATTTGTTCACATGATGCTTTACTTTCATCTGATGAAGGAGGAACGAAAATCTTTTCTTGTTGTGAAGATGATAAACCCATTGATTTTTATTTTTATTTTTCTATAGTGAGTATTATTATGAATAATAAAGTGAACAACAACCACAATTTCACCTGTATATATACATAGGGAGTATATATATATATATATAGATTCATATTTCTACTGCCTACGGCAATGATTCTTCGTTTAAAGGTACAGACATGCTTATTTAAAAGTGATAATGATCGATACGAAAAACAAAACTATCAAAATAATGAAAAACTACGAAAACATATGAATTAAATCAAAGCTTTTTTAAATGGATATCATTATGTTAAATACGTGATTTCTTATCGATTACTTTTAATGTTTTATGCGTATTCCAAATGTATATTTGCTTTATAATTATAGTGTATCTTGATAAATATACAGAATTTAAGATGATTAAAAGAAATATTTATCAAGATATTTCCCTTTCTTTTTTGTGTATAAAAAAAATATTTGTTTAAAACAAAAATCCTGACATTTTAATAGTTAAAAATTCTTTTTTTCTTTTATAAAATTTTCAATCAAAATTTATTTTTATGTGTAAATAAAAATGTGTCATTTTTCATTTGCTCGTGAAACATAAATTATAGTTCATAGTGACCTCTACACCTTCAAATTGGTATGAAAATAATATTGTACAATGAATGAATTTCTTTATATAGACGGTTTCACATGAATATGTAAAAAAAAAACATTATTTATTTACCCGAACAGATGAACAGTTGGACTTGCCTTTCTTGTATGGAACATAGCTTTTAATTGTTCCATTGCGTCAATAAAAAACAGATTGGCAAAATAAAACGAACTTTTCAGAATGGATGAAAAGGTTGTATTTTATTTCTTATTCAAACAGATTTCTTTTTTTCTTTCTTTCGCTTTTCTCGTTTTTTCGATAACTGATCTTTAGAAAAAAAGAAAATGATTCATACATAAAATAAAACTTTTTCCTTTATCAATATTAACATAATATTTCTAACTGCAAAAACAGCCTATTATGAATGTTATTTGTATTCTTTTTTCTTTTGAAAATATGACGTATAAAACTGCTCTGAAGATCATTTATTCTTCAATTGAAACTTTACAAGTAACAATAAAAAGAAGAAAATTACGAGCTTTCGACCTTACACATAGGTCATCATCAGGCAAATGATTCAAAATATTTGTTTAATTTTGTTTCATATTTCATGACTTCGATTGTGGTCAAACTGCAATAAAAAAATCGCACTTGTACTAGATTACGATCATCGATGATCATATATTACCATTGTTAATCAATCATTACTAGAGATGACCCATCAACTCTCACTGATAACAAATAATAGATCATGAGTCATTAGCCAATGAATAATTGATTTAACTGACTGATTATTAATAAGTTAATCGTCTATTTACTAAATAAAAAACCATTGGATTAATAATTATTTAAATCTCCCAATTAATAATAAATAAATTAATCATTAATCATCTACATAATGATTAGATATTCGTATATTGACCCTTTAATACTTTCTGAGACGTACCTTTATTCTTTGGAAAGATAAATGGAGTGTCTTTTTCACTGTAAAAAGTTGAAATGAGCTAGAGTACTTGTGACGCCTCCTTTTACATTCCCATGCATCAGTACGAACTACGATGACTGCGTCACAAAGAATGTAATCTCGTCATTTCACCACAACTATGGGCACTTCGTCACAGTTGCTAAAAAAGTTGTGACACGTGATTGTTCGTTTTCGTCTATTTTAACATAAGCACTTATGTTAAAGTAGAGAAAAACGAACAATAAGAAACAAAATTAATCAAATATTTCGAATCATTCACCTAACGATGACCTATACGTAAGATCAAAAGTTCGCAATTTTCTTCTTTTTGTTGTCACTTGTAAAGTTTCAATCGAAGAATAAACGATCTTTCCAGTAGTTTTATACTTCATATTTTCAAAATTAATTAGTACTGCTCCAACAAACGGATTCTTATTATTTTTATTTAGTGAATATGGAATTCTACAGAATCAAAATATGCTAATACATCTTTTAAACTCTTTTATCTAAACAATGTTTCAATATTGGAATTATTATAATGATCCATATTTAATTGATTACATTCTTGTCCAGAACTAAAACTGACTATTATCTTGTTAAATTAAATTATTTATTATGATAAACTTTTTATAATGATAAAAAAGTAAAATTTATTTTAAATGTCCTCGTATAATTTCAACCATTTGTGTGTTTTGTTAGATTCTGTATTATTTTGAAATTGTTCTGATGAAGAAATTGATAAATTTTTTTCAGATAATGAATGATTTTCTATTTTTGATAATTCATCATCTTCTTCACTTTCATCTTTCTCTTCTTCTTTTTGATACTTTTGATTAAAAAAAATAATTCCAATAATAATAAAAATTAAACAAATGATAATAATAATAGTAATAATAATCATTAATAAATTTTTCTTTTTTTTCTCTTTTGATGAAACTTGGTTAGTTCTATTACGTTTCTGGCCATGTGGTAAACTTCGTCGAGTTGTATTACTATTTTGATTGATTGATGGAACTCGCTTAGTTGTATTACCGTTCGAAGCCTTTGATGAACCTTTTTCAGTAGAAGTACTATTCAAGGAGGCTGAAGAAGTCTTTTGTGGTGAGTTACCATTCGGAGATTCTGTTAAATTTTGCTGAGATGAGCTATCTTTCAGAGTTGTTAATGATGCCTGTTCATATGTACTATTATTTGAAATTGTGAAAGGATCTTGTTGCTCTGTGGTATCATTCGAGATAGTTGATGAAGTCTGTTGAAGTGTATTGCTATTTGGAGTTGTTCGTGAGGCTTGCTGAAGTATGATATCTTTCGAAGTTCTTGATGGAGTCTCTTGAGATGTACTATCATTTGGAATTATTGATGAAATTTGTTGAGACGCGATGTAAAACGAATTTGTTGCTGAAGTCTGTGGGTATATGTTACTATATTGAGCTGTTGATGAAATTTGTTGAAGTGTGGTATTATTCGGAATTATTGATGATGTTTGCTCAGATGCGTTATCCTTAGAAGTTGTTGATAATGTCTGTTGAGTTGTGCTACCTTTCCAAGTAGAAGGTTTTGCATTAATATGATTATTTAAATCACTAATATTAGATATGTAAATATATTCATTTATGTTGTTTTTGATATAAGAAGAAGTCTTAACTACTATTTCATATAATTCTTCGTATGATGGAGTTGATTTAGCACCTACCTTTAATTAAATAAACGAATTATTATTAATTGTGCATAAATCAAGTATCCTCACTTTTTCTATAAGGAAATTTCAATGTATATAATCGAAAATTTCTAAGAAAAATGATTTATGTCCAAAGAGCGATTTTCAAAATTTATTTCTGATGGAAAACGTATCTATTGAGAATTTGTAAAAGGTAGTATTCTCCTACTTGAGAGAATATGGGCCTTTTTTTAACAGTATAAAGTAGAAAAACTTTTTTCAGAATTATTATTTTGATATGAGATTCATATGAGCAATAGTATTACGACTGCTATTTTCAAGTATTTCATGATCTTAGAAGTTTACATATCTTCCGCTCTCGAAGTGTAGCTATAGATTTGTTATCTCTTTCACTTTTTTTCAAAAAAATACGGCTATTTGGATATTTTTCTTCTTTTCAATGAGAGGATAGAGATCAATGTTCAATACAGATTTTCCAATAACAAAAAAAATCTATTTTTTTGCCCATTTAAATTAAATATCTTCAATTTCTTACAAAATTCAACGTCCATGTGTTTTGCAATTTTCTATTGATTTTCATGAGAATGTTTAATATAGAGAGGAAAGACTTTTAGGAAATGATAGTGTGTCTAAGATGATATCTTTTTCACTTTCATTTGTAAAAGATTTTTCTAAAGATAAGATTCTACGAGTTACAGTATCTTGAAATATTATAGGTGGTGACTGTTGATATTCGTTGGCCTATCATTGTCACCGGCGGATCGATTATATGAAAAATTCTCTTTATCAATTCCTGAATCAAAAAAAACGAATTTTGGAACTTCTTATTTTGCTTTAATAATATGTTGAAATGTACTCTAAGCAATAGTTTACAAAAGCTTTTCACTATTTTTTTCGGTTTCTTCAACCTTTTATTTTGATTTTTTCACTTTTCGGCTAAATAAGGTGATAACTGTACATGTTTGATATTTAATCATAAATAAATTTGCTATTTTCACAAATAATCTAAAATATTTCACTAAAACAAAAGATTTTTTCTTGATAAACTGTATTTTAAAAGAAATCTATATACATATAGAGTCATTCTTGATAATAGCTTTCTGAATGTGTATTACAGTGTGAGAAAAGATTTTAAGAAACTGTATATATTTAGATATCTATATCAAAGTCAAACTTCACATTGAATTTTTGACACTTCAAGTCGATGATTGAAACATTTTGTTTTAGTAATTTTTGTGGTCGTTATGACTTAAAAAGTGATCAATTGTTATCATAATCTCATGGAAGTCTGTTTCCATTGTTAGTAATTAATCACAACTGACAAGATCTTGGAAATTATTTACTTGAGTTAATAAATATCTTTTTGTTTCGAAAAAAAGAGATTTGGTAAATAATTTTTCGAATAGAATATCTCAATGATCAAATATTGTAAATAAAACCAACCTTATAATAACAATATGGATTAATAGATTTATTGAACTTAGGTGAATTGCATAAACCATTTTGTAATTTTCTTTCAATACGATTAATAGGTATAGCACAGATCAATGGACGATTAATAAACTCAAAATAAAAAGAATAATCTTTTTCTTCTTCTGTTAATTTCTCAACATTAATTCCTGCCAAAATAACATCAAGATTATGTTTATCGAGCAATTTCATTTTGATAGGTTCTTGGTTTGTATATTTTTGTATATAATTCGTGCTAATATAAGGCCAATCTACTCCATTTTTTTCCTTGTTTAATGATGATTTAACTTGAAAAAAGTGGCCAATAATTTCAATAAATTTATTATGACTTAGACACTTAGCAGTTACAAATTTTAAATTGATAATTTGTACATGATCATTTCCATGTTTGAGTAAATTATATTTATTTGTACAATTTAAATTTGACTCTAAC
This sequence comes from Macrotrachela quadricornifera, assembly GCA_022393335.1. Taxonomy (NCBI): domain Eukaryota; kingdom Metazoa; phylum Rotifera; class Eurotatoria; order Philodinida; family Philodinidae; genus Macrotrachela; species Macrotrachela quadricornifera. Next base: position 459,134 of record JAJEKB010001445.1, on the reverse strand, counting down.
TCTTCAAATGTATTTGAAGTACGAACTATTTGTATTTCATATTTATTACATTGAATAACTAAATAACTCGGCTGAATTATTAAATCAAGTCTATCAACAAAATTTTTCCAATCATCTTTTGAATAAATATAAGCAGAATAATTTAAAATGAGAAACATAGCTATATGGAACATTAAATTAATATTCAAACTTAAATGAAAAATAAAAAACCGCGCTTCATATCTCATCTTAAAAATAATTGATCATACATTAAATAAAGATAAAAAGTTGCATTGTGAAGATCTTGTTGTGCGTCATGTGAAATTGATAAAAAATTTTTCTATCGAGTCGAAATGGATAATGGCCTGAAAAACGAATGATAACCGGTAAATGTACATTATCATCAAAGTATATTGATTTTATTTTATTTTCATTTTGAAAATGTGTTTTTACTAAGATACAAAGAAAGAAAAACTGATATGAATACTCATACAAGTGTGAGATATCATCTACCCTACCCTGTGAATACATCTCATGTAAATTTCATTATGAAAAAATTATGAGATAGAAGATAATACCTTTCGTCTTCCTATCTTATGACATTTTTTTTTCTTTATATCATTTCAATTGATCATTATCAGAAGTTTATTTAATAAAAAAAAAACGATGATTGTTATTTCGTATTTCATTAGTGACAATCTATCAATCCTTCATTCATCTTCTTTCTATTAGACAAATAACATTTGTATTTTAATGAAAAATTATTATATCGAAATAATATTAATTCATATATATGAAAAACACACTTCTTTATCAAATTGTCGAATATCATAAAGCATAGAATCAGTTTGATACATATCAGATGGTTGTGTATAATGAAAACTAATTGTTGTTTCACTTATTGCTTCATAACCCTAATTAAAATAGAAAAAATAAAGATAAAAAATAAAAATAAATTCATACAAATAAATTATGATGAAATGGTCTCGTATGAATCCATTCTCTTCTAGTTTTATTTGAAGGACCATTAAAATGAACACGAAATGGAAGTGGATGAAATCTTTCTCTTCCATTTTCATCAATTGTTTCACCAACAGGTCTTAAATCTTTTTTATTTTCATCTGGTAATAATTCAATGATTTTCTTTAAACATAATCCAACCATTCCATCTTCTACTGATGCATTACATATAGAATATGTTACATTATTCTGCATATATAAACTAAATAATTCAAGTCCTTCACGTGTTAATACATATCCAGCACCACCACTTACATAATAATCATCACGAAATCGATAACCATATAGAAAAGATCTTGAATGTCGTCTATTAAAAAAAAGATTAATTATTTTAAATAATAAAATCATCTTCATATTCTTTTTATTACTTGATTGTACTAACTAAAAATCTAAGAAGATTTTCAACAATAATATAAGTATCATCATCTGCTTTAAGATACCAATCATAATTTGGATAATATTTATTAATAAATAAAAGTGTTGCTCGAACTTTAGATGATAAATGTGAATAATCTTCATCTGGTAATGTTGGAATATATTGTATTGGTAATTCATTTTCTTTTAAATATTTATGTTCATTATCATATATTGTATAAGTTCGAGAAGAATTTAATCGAGTTATTAATATAAATCGACCACATCGTTGACCCCATGTTTCATATACAGCACGTCCTCGACTTTCTAAATTTTCTTGACTTGTTAATGCAAAACAAAAAAGACGTGAACGATAATTATCAACTAAATAACTAACAATACAAATTTGATTTTGAAGAAAAAATAAATTAAACTTACGCCAACAATTATCTTTTTTTTTCAAAATAATGAAAATACAAATGAATAAAATAATTCCTAAGAATAATATTGATCGTTTAAATCGAGTATGTCTTGCATAGAACAGCGAATACCATTGTCGTCGAATACTTCTATGAAATAACATAATATAACTCAAAAGAAAAGAAAAAGGAAACTTTTTTGTAAAAGAATAAGGTAAAGATATGCTTCAATGATTTTTTTATATATATAATCAAAACGAAATATATTATTTTTTGCACATTATTTTTATCTTTTATATCTCTCTATTTCGAAATCGTATAAATAAAAAAAAGTTTAACCAATAAAAACTGTCATGAGAAAGTTAGTATAGAATAGAATTTTTATTTATTTAATTTATTATGAATTATGATAGAGTTTGTTTATTTAAAATCCTTCTTTAGTAAATAAAAAAGAAAAACAAGGATAACTTTTATTATTAGTATGATTGTTTCTTTCATGATTATTATTAAACCAAACAAACTAGTCGTTGCTAACGATTTTTAATTATTAATAAATTCATTAGTTAAAGTGTTTATATAATGTTTTGCGTCGATAGAAATATTCTTAGTATAATTAGTATGATATTAATGTTACCATAGAATTTAAGACAAACAGGTAAGTGATTATATAAATTCTGTTATATTTTTGTAAAATCCTTCAAAATAAAAATCAATTATTATAAATATTTAATAATGAAAAAATCTTTTTGAAGATTTATGTTGAATTTGATATATAAAATAATATTTTAATTGAATGTGTGTGACATCTATTAGTGTCGCTTTGAATTTTTTTTTATTTTTGAAATTTAATGCGAATATTCCAAAATATAATAAATAAAAATAGTTATACTATATAAGAAAAAAATAATATATAAAATCGATGATTAATGTATTATTTGAAAGAACAAACAGAAGAGTGAATGAGTGAGTGATGATAATGTTTTCCTTTAGTTATAGTTGTTCCGTTCTTGTTGTTATTTGAAGTATGCAAATAAAAATGTCAATATTTTAATTTAGTATTTCAAAAAATTTCTTTTTATAATCAAATCTTTATTAATTATATTAATCAAAAATGTCCACTCCACCAGAAAATGAAGATGATCGTGAACAACAAAAAAGCAAAAAACCAGCTGGTTAGTTGCAATGAATTTTTTTATTTACTTACGTCTTGTTTTATTTGTTTATGATTTTTTAGATACAGCATTCAAACAACAACGTTTACCAGCATGGCAACCAATAATAACTGCAAATACTGCATTACCTGTATTTTTAATTATTGGTATAGTATTTATTCCAATTGGTATTGGACTTGTTGTAACATCCGAACGAGTTTGTTTGAAATTTTTTTTTTATTTTGCTTTTGAAAATTTTTTTATAATAATATTAAATAAAAGGTTCTTGAATATGATTTGGATTATACTGATACAAATTGTATAGATTCAAATGGTACAACATGTGCTGAAGTTTTAGAAAAAGCAAATTATACAGGTGGATCATGTTCATGTACAAAAACATTTGCATTAGAGAAAGCATTTACTGTACGTTAAATTTTTATATAAAAAAAAAAGGTAATGTTTTTTTTTATTTAGGGCGAAGTTTATTTTTATTATGGTTTAATAAATTATTATCAAAATCATCGTCGTTATGTTCGATCTCGTGATGATAATCAATTATTAGGCAAAACTGGTGATGCTGCTGAAGAGTGTCAACCATTCCAAAAAGGAGGAAATAATAGTCAACAAGATATAGCACCATGTGGAGCTATTGCTAATTCAAAATTTAATGGTATATTAAGATTTTCTGTTTATTTTAATTTAATTTTAAATAAATCTTGTATTTTAGATACATTAATATTATATTTTAATGGAAATGAAGTTCCATTATCTAAACGTGGTATTGCATGGTCAACAGATAAAGAAGTTAAATTTAAAAATCCAGATGATCCAAAGACTTGTATTTATTAAAAAGATTTCTTTTTTTTTTTAAATAAAATTTTCTATTTTGATAGATTTTGATAATCATGCACGTCCACCATATTGGCAAAAATCTGCTTGGGAGTTAGATCCAGATGATCCTGAGAATAATGGTTATAAAAATGAAGATTTTATTGTTTGGATGCGTACTGCTGCAATGCCAACATTTAGAAAATTATATAGAAAATTATTTACAAATGGTACAGGATTATATCAAAATGGTTTACCACAAGGAAATTATACTCTTTATATTACTTATAGTAAAATAATTTATTTTTTATTTAAAAAAAAAAAAACAAATATTTATTTTTCTTTTTCCTTATAATAGATTATCCAGTAACAAGTTTCTCTGGACGAAAACAATTTATAATAAGTACAACATCATGGATGGGAGGAAAAAATCCATTTCTTGGTTGGGCTTATATTGCTGTTGGAATTATTTGTATGATTACATTCGTTGTCTTTCTTATTCTTCATAAAACATGGAAAACGTAAGATTTTATTTTAACTATTCTCATGATCATGTAATTAAAGTAAAGATTGACAGTTAATAGTATAAAAAAATGTCTTATCATCAAATCTCTAGTAATACTAGTTAACAAAATCAGATCTGAATAAAATATCGACCATACATAGAATATTTACTGTACAATAATTCTATGGTTATCATCAGAATTGGATGTCTGTAGACATCACTATCATAATAGCGGCTAGTGATAAGCAAAAACAAAAGGTGTCCTTACCTGTTTAAAATGAAATAAAATTTAAATATGATAACAATCGTTTTTTTTTTGAATAATAATCAAATAAAATTTAATTAAGTGATGATCCGTTAACATATCAAATGCGTACAATGCAAAGTTCTCAAAGACAATGATCTACTTAAATACCAATCAACTATTTAATTGTCTTGTTAGTTATTATTTGCCTATGCTATGCTCGGCTATGCGCTCGAATTGTTTTTCTAAAAACTAAAAAAAAAAAAAACTTTCTAATCTATAAAATTTTTATATGTTTTTTTGTTTCTTTTCATTTAGACAAAATCGAACATCAATGTAAAATAATTCAAAAATCAAAATAAAAACTTTATTGATAATAAACTCTCTCTATATTTCTATTTATTTTTCTTCTTATCATTGTTCTTGCTTATGTCTTTTAAATATATAAAACAAAAATAATATGTGATTGCTTTTGTTTATCAAAAATAAATAAATAGAATTTCTTTTTTTCTCTGTTGTTAATTCATTCTTTTCAGATTGACATAAATATGTCACAGATACCACCTGTTATTCCTTTGGATGGAACAAATATAAGGTGAGAATATAAAAACAAATTCATAAAATTTTATCAAGCATTGTCTAAAAAAAACACATTCATTACATTGAGAAATGATTGACATTATTTATTAAAATAGATGATGGAAAAAAAAGAAGAAAACTTTTCAATTATTTTTATTTTTTCCTATTAGAAAAATAATAATAATAATGAACATAGTTTATTTAAATAGTAATGAATTATCTTCGAATGTGAAAAAATTTGTTTGTCGTCGTATATCATCTCTTCCTCGATTTGATAATTTCATGGCTAAAAATAAACAATTATTCAGGTTCGACTAGAGATGCTATTCAAATTAAATTTGATTTCTCTTTTTTCTTTTTCTTTTTTTTTTTTTTTGTTCTTTTCTTTATTAAAACTAAAAATATAATTATTTTGCATAGTTCTTCAGCAGACTGTTCACCAATAGAAGAATATAGTCATGTGACATTTGTCCCTTCATCAATAAAATTACCTGCGGGTACACACCAACAAAATAATTATTCAACAATATCTTCTAATACTTCATCGAATCTTTCAGGTACTATTGATTCTTTCAATGATAAAACTTCCACTACACAAACAGGTTAGGGAAAAAAAGAATTTTTGAAAAAACAAAAAATTTCTTTTTTCTATAGCAGTTGGATCTCTTCCAAGCAATGATTCATCGAGTATGACTATGGTTATGATAACATCTCCATCATGTAATGATGATATATCATCTGAACAAAATAATTCTCTTTTAAATGAATCAACAGATAAAGTTAATTTATCATCATTATCATTTCTTCAAACAAAACAACGTCGAATTGATCATAGACGAAATAAAAGTGAACCAGTTATAACTGCAAGTTTAGATGATCTTTCGGCCAAAAATTCTCTTTCAACAGCAACAACAGTTCTTGAATCATCATCAACTAGTACAACAAGTAATGAATCAACAAAAAGTACTAATACATCATTTGAAAATAAACGAAAATCTTCAATGAAAACAATTTCACCATTAATAAATGCTAAACAAATATTAAATGGTAATTGTTCTCAATTACAAGAAAAAACTTCATCATCATCATCAACATCAACAAAGAAAAAGAAAGCATGGTACAATGTAAGTATCATTCTTCCTTTTTTTCTCACATAATTCAAACATATTATTTATATATTCTTGATACAATGTTAGTTTTTTTTTTTGATGCTTCAATGAGTCAAGGATAATGTGCAACCATGAAATAAAGATACATATCTTTTCTTCTACTATCAAACATACTTTTATTTCTATGCAACATAAAAATGCCTCCTACGAAAAAAAAGAGAGAGAGAGAGAATACTTAGACCCACCTAATATATAAAAAATATCAAACAAGAAATGATGAAGAAAAAGAAGAAAAATGTAATATTCAAACAAAGAAATATCAATTAGTAGATATACATCTTATTTAATTATTATTCACTGGTTTCGACCTATTTAATAGATTTTTATATTAATATAAATATATTTAATGGAAACAATTCGATTATTTCTTCGTCCAAATAGTTTTCGAAATTCTCAAATAAAAACTGATTTAAATTCAAAAACTTTTCCAATACCATCAGATATTATTAGTATAGATAATAAAAATTTATCAATTGAATATGAAAATAATCATATATTAATGCAACGAAGTTCATCAAATGATAAATTATCTCGAGATAATATTAAAACATTTTTATCAATACATCCATCATCAACATCATCATCTTCACATATTCCATTAAATTCATCACAAATTGGAACATATTTAGATTTATCAAATAATACAAAAAATAGAAATATTGTTGCAAGTCCATCAGAATCAATATCAAATGCTCGTTCATTTACATGTGAAAATTATTATAAAAGAAATCAACGAAGACATTCATGGACTGGTGAACAAACTCATAATTATGTATCTTCATTAAAACAAAATACATCTTATCGTTATCCATATCATATAAGAAAATATTCAACAGAAAAAATTCGACGTCAAATTGTTCAAGTAAATCGTGCAACAAAATCTATAAGCTTTCCAATATCAACTAATATCAACAATCAATTATTTCCTATTGCTTCAACACAAATACGTTCAGTAAAAACAACAGCTACAAATGCTTTTCTAACAGCTGCTTCAATACTCAAATATTGGGTAGATTTTTCATAATTAATTTTCAAATAGATATTAACATCAATTGGAAAATTATTTTGAATTTTTCCATTCTCTCTATGCTTTTTAATAATTATTAAGATTTTTTCGTCGAGAAATAAAAGGAAAAACAATGCTTTTATGAATAATACTTGCTATTAATATATAATATACTATATCTTTTTTATTTTGTTTATTCTTTAAAATAATTTATTTGATTTAGCCTTTTCAATCAACTTATCGTCAAAGAAATGATGAATTTCGAAAATTTTTTAAAGATTTATCAAATGATGAACGATTAATTGTTGGTAAGATATACTTTAAATATATTATTATTAAATAAATATTCATTTGAATATATAGATTATTCATGTGCATGGCAAAAAGAAATTTTAGTTCAAGGTCGAATGTATATATCACAAAATTATTTATGTTTTTATGCAAATATTTTTAAATGGGAAACAAGTTTATGTTTAAAATTAAAAGATATTAGTTCGATAACACGAGAAAAAACAGCAAAAGTTATTCCAAATGCTATTGAAATAAAAACAAATAAAAATGAAAAATATTTTTTTGCAAGTTTTGCAACACGTGATAAAACATATTCTATGATTAATCGAATATGGCATGGACAATCAACAGATCAAGTTTGTTTTTGCTTTCTTTTTTTCCTAAGAATATTATAATAAGAAGAATTAAATTATATATTTTAGCCATTATCTACTCAACAAATATGGACAATAATACATGAAAGTTATGGAAATGATTTAGATATGACAACAGATGAAGAAGATACTTATCATAAACAATCAATAAATTCTACATCTGGTAAAACATCACCAAAACAACAAACAAAAAATAAAACATCTGAAAAATATGATGTAAGATTTATGTTTTTTGTTGTTGTTGTACACAATGCTTCCATATCTTTCAACGTTATTTTTTTGCTTTCTTGATACATTATTTGTTTTTTATTGTATTTAGTTATCTAATATTGTCTGGGTAAGTATCTTTTATATATAATGTGTTATCAATAGAGTAAATAAGTTAACAGATATAATACGAAAGGCAACATTTTCAAGAAGATCTTCTCACTTTCAACACGTGTAACATAAGTGCAAAAAAAAAACTGCTCTTTCTTTTTCGTTCTTTATAGTTGTTAGTCAAATAATACTATCAGTGAGAAGAATGTTACTACACATAATGTTTGCTTTTGTTTTTCGTTGATTAAATGAAATATTTGATTTTAAAAATCTTCAAAAAGAAAAAAGTGCTTGAACATTTATGTTGTCTATTTAGCGTGTAACACCAAATTCTGTTCGTTCAAAATCTAGTGAAAAAGAAGAAATTGACGATCAATCAAGTATGTCATCACGTAGTGGGCATCAAACAGATGATGATAATGATGATGGAGGTGTAATACCGATTGGTGAAGAAGCAAATACAAATACACTTATTCGTCAACCTCAGTCAAATATAAATAAACAAGACGAATCTTTACCATCTATTACAACAGCAGTACATGGTTTGTTTGTTTGTTTATTTTTTTTTGTTGTTTTAAGAACGATTTTTAAAATATAGAAATAACCTATCGCTCAAAATGTCCATGTCAATCACATTTAGCAACTCAGTTAATTGATCGAACATATTCAATGTCAGTTGAACGTCTTTTTGATTGTATATTTGGTAATAATGATTTCCTCGTTGCATATCACGCATCACGTCGTATTAAAGGTTTTTTTTTCTTCTTCTTCTTCTTTTTATTTTGTTTCATTCATTAAATTTTTTTTTTTCTATAGATTATCATGCTGGTGAATGGGGAGTAAATGAAGAAACAGGAAAACGTGAACGTGTATGCACCTATAAAGTCGATGTTGCAGCTGTTTTTGGTGCAACAACAATTTGTTCAAATGAAAAACAAGTAATGTAGAAAAAAGGGTTTTTTTTCTTTTTTTATTTATAATTATAAAATGAATAGATTATTGATTGTGAATTATCAAAATCACATTATATAGTAGATACCGAAGTTCGAAATGAAGGTATAAAATATGCTGATACTTTTTTTGTTGCATCTCGTTATTGTCTTGTACAAACTGGACCAAATAAATCACATTTAAAAGTAACTTGTGAAGTTCGATATGTTAAAAGTTTAATGATGATTATTAAATGTAAGTAGAATGATTATTTTATTTTATTTAGTTTAATAAAAAATATTTCTATTGGATCATATCCAAAAAGTTTCTTTTATCGCGCCATCATCATCATCATTCAATATTTTTTCTTTCTATTTTACGAGGAAAATTTCACATTGATTGTTCTTTTGCGCATTCTGTTCGATATATGATAGTGCGATGATGGTGTCATGTTAGAGAAGTGCCCATAGAAGAAAAATAGAATTGAGTTAAAGAAAAGACGACAACTAGATATATATATATATCTTAATAAAAATCTGTTATAATGCAAACATGGAAAATAATGAAAATTTTTTCTCGTTATATACAATCTTATGTTTTATGTGCTCAATCAGCATTCATCGAAAAAAATGCTATGGCTGCTCTTCAAGATTCATATACAGATTTAAGTAAGTTTTATTTTTTTTATAAATATTAATTTGCTTATGCTTATGCTTATGTATTTGGCTTTTGATTTATTTTTATTTTTTAAAAGACAATCGTATCGAATTATCAACAACATCAGGTGTTTTTTTTTGTTTAAATTTATTTATTTCTAGAAAAACTAAAAAAAAGTTTTTTATTATTTTTATTTTTTTAAATATTTAGTGAAACGTCTTGAGCATGAATCTTCCAATCGACAACGATCTTCAAGTATTACGATAAATAATGAAAAAGATAAAACAAATCAACCATCATCTAAGAAAAAACATTCACGAAAACAACAATCAATTGAATTAAATTCTTCAATAAATGATTCATCATCACCACCAAGACATCGAAAACAATCCATACATGATGAAATTATTCATAATAATCCAAGTATAAAAATTTATTTATTTTTAAAATACTTGTTTTTTTTTTATATAAATATTTAAATTTAGTTTTATCATCATCATTAGTATCATCAACTGATTCTTTACCTTCATCACGATCGTTAATGAATACTATGTTTATCCCATTTTGTTTAATCATGTATGTATTAATAACAAATATTTAATATATTCTTTATTTTTGTTATTAAATAGAATGTTAGTTCTTCTTACTATTAATATATTTTTATGTTTTAAATTAAATGAAATTGATCGAATGACTGATCGTCTTGTAAAAAATTATCCTTTGTGGTCAAATGGATATTCGTAAGATAAATTTATTTTTTTATTTAAAAAAAAATTTCTAATAATTATTTATTTTAAATAAGATATCCAAAAGAAGAAAGTGAATGGTCAATGTTATTAAAAAGACAAGAAGAATATTATCAAACAAAATTAACTGGTCTTCATTCTGTGTTAATGTCGACTCATAATGCATTAAAAAATGTTTGTTAAATTTTATTAAACAAAAAAGAAAAAGAATTTCATTTATTTTTCTTATATAAATAGGTAACAGATGCTCTAAATGAATTATCAAAAGTGAGCAGTGGAGCTACTTCCAATTCACCTATTGATCATATTCGTTCATCATAGTGTTTTTTTCTTTAAAAGACCGGTGTTTTTATTTTATTGCTTGTTCCTATGGTGAACAGTCTTTTGTTGTAAATGTTTTTTTTTTCTTGTTGTCTATTGAATTTGATAGGGGGAAATGTGATTCTGTTTTTTTTTACTAAATCTTTGAGCAAATATGAGAGAGAAAAAAAATCTTTGTTTATACTATTGAGAAACTATTATACATATCGTCAATTTTCTTTTTTTTTATCATTTTAAAAGCCATTAAGATGGTGGTTATCAATATAAGATATTTAATAAAAGTAAATGCACATTAATTATTTTATTTAAATCATATTAAATGATGTATCTTCTGATAAAATTATTTTACTTGATTTTCACTCTATGACTCTTAGGAGAGCTTTGTGTTACTTCGCCATTATTCTCACATAAACAGATGCGATATCTCGCACTGGAGATATATATTTTGCATCTTCAACATTTCACAATTTAAATGTAATCAACAATTATAAGGAAAAAAAAATCAATTCGTAGTGATGCTTGTAAGAATAAACAACGTAACAAAAATGAATATGATTGGTAAGATCAACTGTTGTAATTCTTTTTTACGATTTAATAACTACGAATAAAAGAATAATTAAAATAATCTAATTTTTCATTATACATCACATTATATAGAAAGCAAAGACTAAGAAAAATCCTCTCAACAATTATCAAATAAGATTAGAAATCATAAACCGACAACACATATTAATTGAATTTATTTAAATGAAAGACAATAAAAATACTTTATCATTTATCTTTCTATTCAGAACTTTTCGCATATATATATAGTATCGAAAAATAGTTTTGGTTTAATTAAAACGATTATTTTCATTTACATAAGCATTTCGGAAAAGAAAAAAGTACGACGAATGACAAAAAACCTTTTAAGATTATATTTCAGAGAAATCTGCTAGAAGTAAATGTTTGTTTTGTTCGTTAGCAAAATTCACCTAACATTCTATTGAAATTCATTTCTTTTTCTTTCTTTGATGTTCTATAAACAAAATTGAATAAACTATTGTCGACGCTCTTCTTTCAATAATACATCTAATTAAAATTCTATGTATGATAAGGATTTACGAAAATTTGTAATAAAAAAACAAAAGCTCCTTCTAAAATAGAAGATCGAACTTTCAAGTGTAAAGGCAGAAATAAAAACTAATTCTATTAATCTGCTAATACTAGAGATAGAGTGTTTCAGAAAAACGAGTTCAATAAATACAGAAAAGTGACACTAGATTAGAATATTAAAATCAAATCTTTCGATTTATTCTGCTAGCATTGCCTGTCTTCAAAACATACCTAAAATTTCATTTTCGTTTCGATCTTCATTGATCACCATCCTTATTCTCACTCTGACCCTCGCCTTCACCCTAATCTTAACCTTACCCTCACACTCTCATAATTTGCAATGATGTATTCTTCTTTTCTTTCTATTGAACTCTTTTCTATACATACTCTTCCGTGAAAAATCTTGAAATGAATAATAAATTAACTGTTTTTTACGCTTTCTGTCGGCATCTATAGATCAGAAACGTTCTTTTGTTGATTTTTTTTATCGAATCTCATTTCTTCTATGATACATCGTTAATTATTCATCCTTCATTAGGTTTGATTTTACATATGGATACTATTTTACTATTACTTGTTTTTATAATTAGTCGATATAAAATACTCTTATTACTTCATACTTTTTAGCAATAATAGGATCGATTTTATTATTTTAGTGATATTAGAGCTGTTATTATTTATTCTTAGAGATATATTAGATAGTTATTTATTCTTTCATTGCTGATTACGTTTGTTACTAAAATGATAACCATTTTTTAACTGCCTCCCAAAGTAAACTGAAAAATAAAATTTCTATAATATTATTATCAAAATTCATACACTTTGAAACTTTCACATAGATGTACTTTATTGTTAAGATAGTATAACGAAAATTTCAGTGCGTCAGCTAGCTTTCTCAGCCGCCCAAAAATTAATCGATGGTGATTTTGATTTTGGAATTATATTGTGTGTTCAAAAACTGATCGTTGTTCTTAAGAAATAAATGATTTTGTGCGAAATTTGCAGAATTTATTGATAATTCGTAATTGTTATTTTATTTTAAGAAGATATTATTTCAGTATTTGTGAAATTTTTCGTTTTGTTTAGATAATAGCGTTAAACGAAAATGAAGCGAATTCTTGTCACAGGTGCAGCAAATGGACTTGGTCGACATATGGCAACAAAATTCCTTTCTCGAGGTTTCTACGTAACATTCGCAGATAATGATACGACCTCTCTAAAAGCACTCGAACAATTACTTTCTAATGATCCTTCGGTGTTTCCACCAAATTCTGGTCGTTCAGCAAAAAGTCATGCTTTATTTTATACTTGTAATGTTGGTGATGAATCATCCGTATCTTCATGCATCGCTGCTACTATTGAAAAGTTTTCCGGTTTAGATGCACTCATTAACAATGCTGCTCTTGCAACTCCATTGATTGGTGGTAGAGACAATCCTGATGCACCATTCGATGCCGTACCTGTTTCAAATTTCCGTAATTTTCTAGAGATAAATCTTATTGGTTCTTACATCTGTTCTCACTATGCTGCTCCACATCTTCGTGCCTCGAAAGGTTGCATAGTCAACATTTCATCCACTCGTGCTCTCCAATCTGAAGTCAATAATGAAGGATATGCTGCAAGCAAAGCTGGACTCATTGGACTTACACAGGCAATGGCTATTAGTTTTGCAGGTTCCGGTGTTCGAGTCAATGCGGTCTCACCTGGTTGGATTGATGTTCGTGATATGGATACAAGACAGGTGAATCAACGTGGTGAATCAACGGCCATTCCTCCTCTGACGGAGTCTGATCATTCACAACATCCTGCTGGTCGCGTTGGTGTACCTGAAGATATTACAAAACTCGTAGAATTTTTGGTAGACGATGTTAATGGATTCATTACAGGACAGGTAATTTATCGATCATTAGACTCTATGTACACAAAGACTTTTTGGTTTTTCTTTTCGTAGAACTTTATTGTCGATGGTGGTATGACTAAAAAGATGATTTATCACGAATAAGTCAACAAAGATTATGAGTTCATCTAACTGATGTTTGTTTATATATCATGAATTTTTAGCTAATTATATTCTCAAAGAAAAGATAGATCGATCAATCAATCTGCTCTTTCTATTTCGTTCTAATTCTATTCAAATTATTGTTAACTGATGGGAAGTCATATTTAAGTGTTTCTCTGAAAAAGAGCTTTAAAGCATTCTATCCTGTAGGAATCTTGATAAATATTATCAACATCAATGTTTCAGCTGCTTTCGTTCAAGTCTCCAAAAAAAGAGAGAATCAACTGTTATCACTTTCTAGAATATCATAGGTATGAACTGTGTATCATTTTTTCATTTTTCTTGAAGTTACAACAATCATTAATTCTTTTTGGTTGTTCAATATAGTACTTCAATACCATATCAACATATAGATCCATTTCTATTGAATCATCAATAATGAAAAGATAATGTATTCATATTTTTTACTATTATTAATGATCTGATATCTATTACAACAATTACATAACATTTTGTACTGGATGACAGTAAGAAACACTCTGAATGCTAGAAATTCTTTGAAATATTATCGGTATTTACTGTTGGATCAAATGAAACTGAGCATACCTTTAGCCAACTAAAATGAATAAGATTTTACAAGTAATCTTCACAGAGATAAACGTCATAATGTAAATGTATTCTCTGAAGACAACAATACAATTGAATGAAAATAACATTTGAAAGTTGGAGTTTTTTTGTAAATATGTTTTTTTTATTTTCTGTAAAAATAATTATTTGGTTAAAAGCTAGTAAAGTGTTGTTAGAAAAGAATGATACTGTAATAATAGATACAAAAATACTAATAAGAATCATTTAATGATGAATAATTATTATATGTTAGATATGATAATTAAATTTTTAAATGATACTGAAAATTACGACAATCATAAAATATTTGATGAATATTTTCTACAATTAAAAGAAAAAGTCTTACTTAGATGATAATTTTTTTAATTACTTTTCATTATTATTGTTATTTATTTCATTGAGTCTATTTTAATAATGAATTATCATTTTTTTGTAGTATCAAAATGAAATTATGACCAACGAAAACTACGACTAGTCGCTGTAAATTTATTTAAATCTAATTTTTGATCAATTATTTCGAAAGGTAATGATGATAGAGATATAGGACCATGATTCATTACTAGCATCACAATAATCAGATGGTGATTGATAATCTCTGAGTATAAACCAGAAAATTTTTTCGAATTAATTTAAAAATAATGTTGAACATAATGAAAATATGATAAATTAATTGTTAATATTGATAGTAAAAGAGGTTTTGTATTTCGAGATAAGATTGACTAATATATTACTTAATGATAATTGTTATTCTTTTTCTATTCATCTTTGTTTCATTATCCGATAAGGATAGTTTTACCTTTAGAGTATTTTTACTGTTGATGATACATATTATTCAAAATGTTTAAACATGTATTGTACAATATTTATCAGAATGCTATATATAAAATAAGATGAAATTAGCAAGAGAGTTAGTGTTTGAATATTGAATATTATCCCCTATTGTATAATTATGTATTATATAATTTATAGTGTAATGTTTATCATCTATTATTGACTATTTTTGTTAAGAATTTGGTCAACATTTTTTTTTAATCATTTAGTTAAATATTGACATTGTTTTATTTTATTTAGATCCCTATAAACTACTATTGACTATTAAAAGTGAAAACAAAGTGGAATATAAAAGAGCTGCAAAATTTATAATTTACTAACGCTACCAGCTAACTTTCATCGAAAACAGTTCTTATCAAAATTTTATTATTATGATATTAGTGGATGTATGGTCAAATGCTGTAAAGAATTAAAGCATTCTTTTCTCTATCAGACTGTATAGAGAGAAAGTTTCGCCAAGCCTCCTGTACAAAATTGAGATGTGGTTACCGCTACTTTTGAATGTTCCTAAATAAAAAGTTATTTCATATTTGAACTTTTCCAAAATAATATATGGGTAATCATGTGCGACGATAGTACCTGTGCAAGGTACATATAACCTACCCGATATAATCTGTCAACCTGTGATAGTAATAGTGATCTAAATATGTATCAGAAAATTTTAAGAATAAAAGAAAGATTTTCAATCAGATTAAACCATTTTATGGATATTTTCAATATAAACTGTAATAATCTTATTGATCTCCTAAAGATAATAAAGTGACACCGTTAAGTAGATTGTAAACTATCTATAGTACTTTTTATATAAGTACGATATATTTCAATGAATATGTGCTATATATATGATTACCATTTTTCAAAATTCTAGATATCTCCTTTGAAAATATATTAATCTTTATTAGATTCATCGGAAATGGATAGCGCATTTCAAGAGATTCAACCCTACAAGAATATCATTGAAAAACGATAGACGGAAAGATATCATAATCCCAAGTATTGTAGAACGAAATGTCAGATTCTATCAATTTTGCAATGGGTTGTCACTAGTATTATTTAGTATGGCTATTTCAAGACGTCTAGTAGCGACATCACCAATGTTATGTTGAGTATTTTATTTAACGAATTTTAATTGCATAAATACAACGTTATTTATATTTTTGTGCAATTTTGTTCTGTGAGATTAAATTCTGCAAGTTCATCGTACTATCCTATGACAATCACAAACCAATAGGAAAAAGTAATAAACTCTTAGAACTAGTCTTGAATTATTCGTTTTATTTGTTTAATTTCTTACCTAAATGCATGATGCAATCAGACAAAGACTAAGTTTTATATAATTCGATCTGAAATATCTTCTGTTATGCAACACAAACTATTTATTTTACTTTTCATATTAATTCCTCTATCAATTACTTTTCTATTTACTTTTCCTCGTTATACTGAACAAGATGATTTTGATATGCTGCAAAAATATCTAGCAATAAAACAAGATCTATTGTCTGTTATAACATTTAATATTCGTTTTGATGGTTTTGAACGTGATCCAAATAATCATTTTACAAAGAGAATTTATCGTTTAACTGAAACTATTGAAAAATGGCAACCAGCTATTCTATGTGTACAAGAACCATTTACTGATCAATTGCAACATTGGCAATCTTATCTTCCAAAATACTATCAATCTATTGGCTACCGTCGTGATTCTACTAACACTAATCTTTATGATTCAGCGACTCAAATGGATTTTCAAGTTGCTATTTTATACAATGATCAAATATTAAAACTAATTGAACAAGATTACATATGGCTATCAAAAACACCAAGAACTGTTGGAAGTAAAGATTGGGATAGTCATGGAGCACGAACATTGAATATTGCACGATTTAAATTAATATCTGAGGATAATTCAGTGAATATTCTTGTTTTTAACACACATTTAGATGTTAAAAGTGAACAAGCCCGTCGAGAACAAGCAAAAATTATTCGTTCTATGATAAATCAATGGAAAAATAAATATCCAAAAGATGTTATTTTATTATTTGGAGATTTTAATACTATTCCAGGACAAGCTACATATAATATTTTGACATCTTCAGATTTTCTATATGATACTTGGATAGTTTGTAAATCTCATCCATCCCTGTGTGTATCGAATTCATTTTCATCAACTTTTCACGGTTGGTTTGGATCAATAATAAATACATATGGAATTCAATTTCTACAGACAATACTATTTACTATTCATGGTTTAGGTGTTAAATTACCATATGAAGTACCAACACATTACTCATCTTATTTTAATATTTTTAAAGAGTTAATAAAATTTTGTGGAATGCTCGATTTATCAGAAATGAAGTCACTATGGTCTTTACATCGATTTCATGTTGATTGGATTTTATATCAGCATTCAGCTGATGGAAGTAAACAGTTGCAACCTCGATTTATGTCTATTGTTGATATTCGATCCAGAAATTATTCTTCCGATCATTTTCCTGTGGTTGCTTTATTTGAATTAAAAAAAGATTCAGAAAACTAGTTCTTATAAAATAAGATAAATGTTTTGAAATCTTGTTAGATGAAATTTTTGAGGTTTTCTATGAGAATACTTGGCGATGAGGGATATATAAAACTATTCATTATCACGTATCTGTTTTCAGCATTTTGTGATTTTATTTACATTACAGTAATCTATAATGCCTTTTTTTTATACAACTTGTTAGACAATTTTCTATTTGTATCTATATTTTACGATTATACTTAGGGCGTGCCGAAAGTTTGTAACATAATGTTTAAAATTTTATAAAAAAAAAAGAAGTAAATATTGAACGTTTTACTATAGGAATATACAGTATAATGTCCTGTCTTTAATAATCTATAGAGCAGCTTTATCATGGATTTACTTTTAATATTCTGCTAGATAAAATCTATAATACTTATAGCCAAGAAACGATCCTGACAATAGAAAACTAGAAAACAAAAAGAAAGGAATATTCGTAGTTATATTTTATTAAATGAGTGTGATGGATGTAGAATTATTTCGATAGTTTCCTCTATCACATAATTGACAATATCTCGATGAGTATGAAAACAACCATTATCATGAAACAGTTTATTTTTTGTGCTTGATGATTTTTCTTTTTTTCTTAATTTTTAATATAGTAGTCGTGATCGATAGTCTTGTCTTTAACTACTTTATGTATAAGAACAGGACTAATGAAGTTAAAGAATAAGTTAAACAGCGTCCCTGATACAGATCTATCCCGAAGAACAACGGTCCTCGATGGTTCATCTTCACCAATTCAGATGGAATTGCTTGACATCTCACCAATCTGTCTGGAATAAATCCATGTTTCATCACCAGTAATAACATCACATAACTGTTATATTCTATTTCTGAAATTCTCTAAATTTTGACGACAAATTCTAAATTGTTCTTGTTTTTGTTCACCAGTAAGTTGATGAGCAACCCAATGTGATATAACTCTTTTTATCTTTAGCAATCATGCTCGATAATCAATCTTGTTCTTCTTGAGCACGCGAATTAGTTTGAAAGAAATCGATATCTACAAATAAAAAGAGAACAAAAGACGATCTGAATAGTCCATACGTGGACATAATCTATGGAAATTTGTTACACCTGCATTTCATTCACAAATAACACTCATCTATGGACACTCCCCAAATTATTCACTTATCTATATTATTAATAGTAACTAGTTTTAGAATGAAATTCTTGTTTTTGAATTTCCTCGAGGGAAGCTTTTTCGAAAACTATGATGACATTAGTATGTCTTACTTTATACTTCTTAGCATTGCTAGCATATTAACACAAACTGTCATAGATTTTCGTTATTTTATTTGGAAAATCTTTGATCAAGCTTTCCTAAACAGACACTAATAATAGTAAAAACCTTAATGATTAATAATCAAAGGAAATAGTGAAGTGCGGACATAAAAACAACCAAACAAACAATTTGTTCTTTCGGGACTCTTCTCTACGAGAAAGAGAATAAAAATTGAATTTATTCTATCCTTCAATTATCACGAATCGACAATAACTACTAAATTAAAATGGAGAAAATACATTGATGAAGACTAAAAAAGATAAAAAAAATTTACAAAGGAATAAAATTACTGTTCTATATAAGATATCGAAAAGTATTTTTTGCATTTGCTCTCCCACATTTTCCATCATTAATCGCAACTTGGTCTTTGTTACGTGGGATGATATAACTGCGCAAATTCTTAGTCAAGAAAAAACTCTTCACAACTTTATTTAATCATTTTAGTGTCATTTTTTGAATCATTTAGAAAGATTGTTAGAATCAACTCAATGTCAACACATATGGACAGCTTTTCAAATAATTACTAGTCGTGAAAAATTATGATATAAAACTGTAGGCTTTAGAAAAAATAATAAATTTATTAATAGATTAACGGATAGGATAGAGCAAGACATAGTAGAATTGACTGGTTAAGTTTTGAACCCAATAACAAACTGTAACATGAAACATTCACAAGATCAACTAAATACATTTACATCTTTATATATAAATAATTTTTATTTCCATCGTAATTCTACTACTCGTAATTGTATAATCATTCAAGGTAGTGTTCTCCAGGTACAGTGGGTAGATGTCACTGATTTTTCCATAGATAACAATTTAAAATTTTTTTTCTCTTCTCCATCATGTAAAATTAATTTCTCTATATACCATCGGCATATATTTATCTATTTTTCTCTTTCTCTTGGAATATAATTTGAAGGTTAATATTGTACCAAAACTTTTAGTTTAGAAGTCGTTTGTTTATTAGTTTGTACATCTTCTCAATTATCTTAAATTGTTCTCTTTTTTTTCCTGTGCATCTGCCTCTTCTTTCTACTGAATAATGTGAACCAGACTATAGTACAATATAAACTTCAATATTAAAAAAATGATGTAGCTGATTGAGTAGTACATCAAATTATTGTAGGGACTGAAGAAATTAGTATACAAATACAAAATATTTCGAATAATTGAACGAGTCTAGCTAGTCTGTTTATTACAACACTAGAGAAGATTTAATAATTCATTATAAGTAATCGTTAGGATTATTCAAAATATATGGTACAAAGTTTAGATGATAATGACGATGAAAATTTTCCTTAAAAATGTTATTATTTGATTTGTTTTATTATGTCAAAAAGTGAATATTAATTTTACGCCTTATTTCATCTTCATAATAAAATTATTAAAAGAGTAATATACATTTTATTGTGTCTTTCAGCAATAAATAATAGATTTTGTTCTTTGTAATGACACTGATGTATGACGCAGATATATCGTGATAGCTTGAAGTAATCTCAGTAACTTCTTTTTTTATTCATTTATTACTTATTAGAAAAAACAGAAAAGTAGCGATGAATTAAATGCAACTCTGAGAGAAAGAATTAAGTTAATAATGAAAAGAATAATATCACAGTCCGATATATTTTCATTCCTGCCATCATCATCATATTTATATATACTACGAGAAAAATGAAAAGTAGTACATCTTATACGAAGAAATGAATAAGTTATGAAAAATAAAAAGTTTTCTTTTCATGTTCAAAAACTACTATGAATGTATTTATTCTTATCATTCTAGACTACAGAAAATTGACAACAATATATTTTTATTCTAGTTTATTATTCATTTTTTGCAAACTGTATTATCACTCGAAGGTTAGTCACATAACTCATCAGAATATATTACAATTATAATGACAATATCTTTTTATACACGTTCATGGCTTCTTCTAATTCCTCTAATTCCATCGATTATTGTCAGTATCTTTAGTCTTTATCATTTATTGAGAAATCGAACACTTCGTCATGCTCTTAACAATCATGTTATCATTCTCCTTTTGTTTTGTGGTCTTATCATAGAATTTACCGATATTATATGGCATATTTATTATTATCAAACAAGAACTGCATTATCATCAACACCCATATTTTGTATCATTTGGGTATATTGTAGTGCAGTAACGTTTATATCCACTTATTTTTTGATGTCATGGGCATCAATTGAACGACATATTTTGATATTTTATTCAAATTGGTATGGAACAAAACTAAAGCTTTTACTTTTTCATTATCTACCTTTAATGATATGTATTGTTTGGCCTACTATCTTTTATACTATCATGCTCCTCATTCTACCCTGTGATGTACCTTTCAATTACAATATTAGATTATGTAGTCGTTATGCATGTATTACAAATGTTCGGTGGATATCTCTGTGGGATAGTATTTTTCATTATATAATGCCTGCATTCATCATCGTCATCTTTAGTGTTTCACTATTTATTCGTGTTCTTTATCAGAGATATCGCGTTCGTCGAAGAATTAATTGGGCGAGTTATAAAAAATTAGCTGGACAATTAGTACCAATAGCAATACTTTATATTTTATTAGATCTTCCACCAATGACATTGTATTCTTGTTATTCGCTAGGTCTTCCACGAACTGTGGCAGCAGATTATTATAGCGACACTTTATTTTTGCTGTACTGGATTGTATTATTCACACCATTTGCAATTGTCATAACAATACCTAAATTACAACGAAAATGTAAAAATCTTGTTTTTTTCTGGCGAATAACACGTACTGTTGCTCCACAAATATTAACAAATCCACGTACAAAAGTCGGCCAAATAGCTGGACAAGTACAACACTAGGAATTACTCAATATAACAAATATAGTTGTCATTATAGCGTTTCACTTTGTTTAATTTTCTATTTTATTGTTTCTCCATTATTGATGTTGTATACAAAGAAACATATATAAACCAATATATGTGTGATTTTATTCATGTTTGAATTTGTTGATTATTTGTTAGTAAATGTTTAAAAGAAGAATACAACATTTTACAAATGCTATTTATGCGAGACAGATGCATTGGTATTCATATGTGAAAAGTTTTTTGCCTCTAAGCGTGCTTGGATTTATGTTTGGGAAAAGAATCCTTTTGTTTGCACAGATGTGAACTGTGTCATCATCAAGTTCATATGACGATCATCGCTTTTACAAGGCATTCGAACAGAAGAAATTTTATATTTTTATATGAACTTTTAAATTGTGCGATGACCGAGGCTAGAAAAAAAGACATTTGATTATAAATCCACATACCGTAACTAATGAACCATATTGGCTTATCAATCGATCATATATATATATATATGTCTTTTGATAAGATAATGCTGCATCATTCAAATGAGATACGAGTAAATGTATAAAAAACAAAAATAAACTTTATTGATTTTTCGGAAGAAAAAGTTAAATACATGAATGAAAGCAATTTGATAAAAAGATTATATAATAAAATATAATCATAGTGCAATATGGTTCTTAGTTTATATCTTATTAGACAATTTATACGTTTTCCTGCTTGCTTTTTTTTAATAAAAAAAATACTTTTTGCTTTATTAAACTTTAATTTATTTTGTTGTATTCTCAGCCAAATTCATAGTTTGTATACTATCGACTCATCTAAAATATTGTCATTTATTTATAGAAAAAAATCCTTCCTATAAATGATTATAATTTCAGACAAGCAGCAACTTGTCTAACATGAAAGATGAGAACTGATATAATGAAAACAGTTCGTTTTTTTTTGTTACAAAGAAAATATTATCGAGATAATTATTACTTATATATATTTTATACTGTTATGCTGTGTAAAAGCACGATTTATGATATTACAAAAAATTGCATGGGAAAACGTGATATTTTATCCAGCTAACATTATTCACTTAGTTATCATACAGAACAGATCAATTTAAAGGCAAATACTCCACGTTTCATACAAAAAAACATCGTAAAAAAACTTAAACTCAATAGCTTTGTTAATTATTCGACGAAGTAAACTAGATTTTTTATATCATGAAACATGTGTGAATACATGTAAGATATTTGAGTTCATTTGAATGCGTTTAAACGCGTTGAATTAATTCTAGCCGCAGAACATGTCTGTACTTTACTTCTGAATAAATGAAAGCGAACTATTTTATACTTAACGTTAGATTAAAACTATCGTTGAAATTATTTATCTAAATGAATAAAACATTGATAACTCTCTAAAAATAATCTATTGTATTTAAGTATTTGTTTATTGTCATCTGAGAGGATAGCTCATATAAATAATATTTTATTTTGAAAAGCAAACGAATTTAGATCGATTTTTCACAAAACTTTCAACTATTTCATTTATCTTTATTTTCCCGTTATTATTTTTAGTTTATCAATTTGTTGATTATTTTCTGTTTTTAATATCCATTTTAAAAGATATATTTGACCGATTTTAGTCTTTTGTAAATCTATTCGATATCCTTTGAATAGTAAAATAAAAAGAATAAAACCAAATATTTAAGGAGCATATAAATGTAAATAAACAGATAAAAGAATATATCGTTGCCATTTGAATAATTCAGAACATGAAAAATTAAACGATAGAATTGTTTGAATGATTAATAATTAGCGTCATGTATAATTCTTTTTTTTGGGCTAAACATTATTATAAATAGTTGTCGAAAAGTAAAATTACTTTCAGTTATTTTTTCTTGATTTCATGCTACTAAATTTTGTTTTATTACTAAAGAAAGTAGCTATACGAACAAATCAATATCAAGTTCTGTATTGACGACTTATAGCGACGCAGATGTTAATACAGAATGTTGCAAACAATAATTTATTCGTATCAATCTATTAAGCAACAATTTAAATTAACTGTTTAATATGAATTAAGAATAATTCAGCATTGTGAAAGTAAAAGGCATCTGTTTTTCATATAGTTGACACAGTAATTTTCTTACCTTTCCTATGTAAATGAGAGAATACATCTAGTTGAAATTAATCAAATATAACATTATCAATGAGATTTTTTTTTGTTGAATTTCGTTTTAATTACATCACATAAACACGTTGTTTCGAAATCAAAACCGAGAGTCACCTTTTTTTCATTCTGTCACTAGTTTTCGTAATCTACGTATATGTTACATAATTTTTTTCGCTAATATAGCACATACACCCGTAACAGAACGAAATAATGACTACTAACTCTTTCGTTTTTGTTACTTGACATATACGTATGTAATTACAACATAGGTATATAATCGTACAGAATTTTATTTCATTTATCAACTATGCAATTAAATACAATTGATATTTCTTGTCGTGGACCCACTGAAGGCAGTCATTGGAGTAAGTTATTGAAAAGAAATAAGTAAAATAAGTGACTTTCAGATCTCTATAGCTAGCTATTAAATGGAAAATATTCTAATCATATACAGTTTAAAACACCCTAGAGAAAGAGATAAAAATTCACTAATATTATTTTTTTTTACTAATTTGCACAATTCTGCTTGATTTTATTGATTAGCATGTCTAGTCACTAACTTCAAGACTATAATTTTGTTCTATTTAGCTATACCAGAATTACTTCTATCGAGTAGATATCCTGGTGCAAAAGATTTTGATGAACACCAACGTATCACCCGGGCTATATATGATTGTGGTATTGAAGTATTTGTCAATCTTATGACACCAAGAGAATTTAGTCATTTTACCCCATATGAACAACAGATTCGACAATATGCTCTTCAAGGTTATTTTTTTGCATGAATATTAACTTGACAAAAATTAGATTTGTATTTAATATATAGATAATCGACAAATTGAATTTATATCATTTCCAATCCCGGATCAATTTATTTGTCGAGATGATGAAAAATTGTTAGATTTTTGTTTAAATTTATCGCAAAGGATTAAAAAGGATCACCAGAAAATTCTTATTCATTGCCGGTAAAATGAATAAAATCGTTCGAATTAAAAGAAGAGATGATTGTTTTTTTTTATAGAGGAGGTCGTGGACGAACTGGTACGATTATGTCTATTCTCATTGGAATATTATTCCATTTAGAAGGTAAATACATTTGAGTATTATTTTACTTTTTTTTTAAATAATTATAATTAATAGCGGATGATGCAATAAATTACAATTTTCAGTTACAACAGCAACGTTTAACAGCTAAAGGAAAAAGAAATCCAATCACTCCACGTATAATATTAATGTATATGCAATTGTCATATATCACAAATATCTTCTTTTTAGGTCAACATGAACAAATACAAAAAATATTAAAAATGTATAAAGATCAACAAAATGATTTAATTAATCGAGAAGCATAAGAATAAACTAATAATTAATAATATTAAAACTTTACTTTAAAATGTTGTGAGTGCTGATTTTTTAAAGAGATCTCCATACTCAAGACGATGCAAATAATTGAAGAATAAATATAATTGAATGATTTGTTCGAATTATAGATCCATTTTAGTTCGTTCTTAATATCTTTTATTAAGTTGGAAAAAAGATAACCTGCATCTTCATATATATTGAAAAATGTTATTTGGAAGGAGAGTGAAATGATGAAACGAAAATGTTTACATGTTATTGACACTGTAATTAACTTACTTGTTCAAATATTTATTCGTCGTAAACATGATCGAAATTGACCTCGAATATGGATTCTCTATCCTTAATTACCTTTGGTCAAGGTTTTATAAGATAATAGTTCCTTTCGTTCTCGCATTGATCTCCGACTAATCAATGAAGTACGAACATACAAACAATCAAAGAAGCAGACACTTTATGTTTGCTGAGCTCTTCTGTACGAGAAAGATAATTTGTTGCATAATAGACAGGTAGAGTGTAGTTAGCTTAAGAGTAGTAATCATTCATTTACTTGTGTTACGAACAGAGTAGTGTTACAATGAGAATATCAAGAAAAAATTAGTGCTGTAACAATCCCATATTAGTCTTTTTTGTACGAACTATTGAAAAGTTCTTTTGAAAAGGACTTTCCTATGTTTCTTCTATTCATATGAGTTGAGCTTATGCAATAGGACTACTGTAGGTCTAGTAAAAACAACCGGAAAGCAGAAAAGCATCAAGAAGGGGGGCACAGTAAATCAACAGATCTGACATCAGTGATGTATCCAAAGAGGAGGGAAATGATGGATCAATTCCTTTTTCTCTTCTTGAAGGATTAAGGTAGCTGAGTAAAAAGTGAAGACGTCAGATTTGTTCAGTCATGCAACTCGCTGAGGGTTTGGGTTTCCCGGAAACAGAACCTGCAGACAATTCCAGATTCCTAAAAACAGAACTCGACAATAGTATTTCTAGCATAGAGTATGTATTAGAACGAGTTAGGGGAACTCAGATCTAGATGACTTCCGATCCGAATACAGAATTTTTCATTGATCGGAACCGAGCCTGAAAATATTTTGTGAAATAAGAACGAGAACCTATTTAGTGAACACTTTCCTAAAAGAAAACCAATTATAACTTGAGACTTTTCGGATTACAGTAAATATTTCTAGTGACAAGTAGAGAGTGTGTTGTTGAACGACTATTAACGAATGGCAAATAAAGAATGGGTCGAACTGTTTCCCTCTTCTTGAGATATTTCTCAAGACATTGAAGGCTTGATTTTAGACCAATTCGATTGAGAATTCTTTACCCCATAAAACCCTCAGTTTTGTTTTCCAAATAGAATTTTTGTGTCGTCGAAAAATTGATAATATCGACAGATACTCAACGAGAGTCATACGAAGTGAACCAAAATTCGCGTAAGCCAAACTAGTGTCCATAATCCATACTTTACTCATTTTTTGAATATAGTGCAAAAAAAGCGATAGACATGTTTTCTTGGCACTTTGGAGAAGTTTCAAAATGTGTACTATACAATTTCCTGAATTACACGGACATCTTACCTGTAGACATTTGGGGACTACGTCAGGAAGGTACTTGCCGGTTTTTGAAGGTTATCTAAGGAATCTATCTGGAGGTTTTTGAGGATTATTTAATGATGTTACTTGTAGCTTTCTGAGGACTACCTAAATGCAGTGCTTGAAGGTTTTTAAAGGTTATCTAACGACGGAACACAACGAACTGATAGATTGTTTCTTAAATTCTAGTAATGCCAATTTGTAGAGCTTATTGACTTTTTAGCGAATATAATAGTCGTTCGGGTCAACAGCCGCATGTAAGAATAAATCTCCTATATATAATTTTCAGTGTCTGTGCCCGATTAAAGGTTACTAGGAGTGTGGTGCTAGTTGACGTTTGAGTTTCACCTTTAACACATCGGGTACGATGAAGTTCTCTTCGGAAATTTTTACAAAATATCATTTTTATGAGTAGTTCACTTCTAATAAACATACTTAATGACCTTTTCGTTACCTTCTATCAATTATCTATCGTTCTGTTTCTTTTATTACTCATAGTAAATCTTTTTTCGCAAGTAACTGAAATTGCTTGAGTCATTTTTTTATATTATATATAACATGCAAAAAAAAGAAGAAAATTCCAGGCATTTCTCTATTATTCTTATCCCTCTATCGTTTTACTGTATAAAGACGGGTGAAATTTTACAATAGTCCACATATCGTTCGAAGAAACTGATACAGACGGAAGCTTTAGCTCACTAAGTGAAGTGAGCTCTTTGAATGAATGGAAGATCATTGTTTCGTCGAAGAAGTAATTTCCACTTCAGAAGACAATACAATCGATCCTATCGGTTGCTATGAACATTTCATTACGGACAAGATTATTGATCTTATGGTTCGTGCAATTGATAGTTATACGGAGCATACTTACAAACTCATGAGATTAGCAGACAGACAAAACTTCGTTAATGGAAACCAACCACTAATGAAGAGATGCTGAAGTTTTTTTGGAATCATAATTGAGATGGGATTGGTACAAATACCGAAACTGAAATACGATTAGAGCAGTAGTCAATTATATGAATCGGAGATCTTTTGAAATGCTATGCCAAGAGAGAGGTTTGAATTACTCCTCAAGTTTGGTCACTTTTCAAATAACGATAACAAAGATTGGAACCAAGATAGGCTGTTAAAGGTGAAATCAATTTTGGATTTATCGAAAGCCAAATTTTTGTCAGTATATACGCCTGCCTCGGTTGTGAGTATCGACGAAACTATGATACTATGGCGAGGTAGGCTTTTGTTCAAACAATATATTCTTAATACAGCACAGAAGTATAGCGTAAAAATGTACAAGGTAGCGACTACCAATGGACACATCTGAAATTTCCTGATCTATACTGGTCAGAAACAACCTCTGACAGTTCTTGGACATACTGAGGCAGTTGTAGTGAATTTATTGGATGATCTTTCGGGATGTTACCGAATGGTGGTGGCTGAAAACTTCTTCACTAGTATTTTTCTAGCGAAATGTTTGTTGGAACCTGATACATGTCATATTGGAACATTAAAAAGTAATCGTATTGGATCTGGAAGCGAAGTTCTTCAGGAAAACCTTAGTCTTGGTGAAATTTATGAAATCTAGAATAATGGCGGCATAAAATTGATCATGTGGAAAGACAAACAAGATGTCTTGATGACATCTACAAAGCCATCTCATTCGGCAACTGTGGTGAACACCGGCAAAATCAATAAACTAAATGAATGCATCGTGAAGTCACAAGTTATTCTCGATTACAACAAAGGCAGACAAAGTACTGATTTATCAGATCAACTATCAACATTCCATACATGCCTTAGACGACCAATAAAGTGTTATATAAAAATGTCATTCGAATTGATATTTGAAACTGCAGTGATTAATAGTTATCTGATTTACAAGAAAAGTGATGTCACAAACAACATACAGATTTTACAATTTCGAGAAAATCTTGTACTATCTTTACTCTTCAGTATGCCAATCGAGAAACTAAAACCTGGTCCGAGACAAAAATCAGCAATTCTTTCGAAGCGCAAATTTGCTGATCACAAGTTCGAAGAAAAGGAAGGATCTACGTGAAATGTTGGCAGATGGTGCACTGGCTGCTATACGAAGGAAAGGGCACAACAGTCAAGAGAAGCGAACAATACTGTGACAAAGAAAGTAAAAACTTTCTGTTCTCACTGTGATAAATTTTTTTGTCTGGAATGTTTTTATGATAAGCATTATGCTATCGAATAAAGAATTTAAGTACTGAAGGCAGACGATATGACATTTTGTGTTTAACCTCCTGTTTAAGAAAATAGAGAAAGAAGGTGCTTTTCTATACGGTTTTTCGTTAAATAATAGCGTTGCCTACCGGTGAGTGATATTGTACTCAATGGGTTAAAGTGAAGCAATTTCTCCGTCGATTGGTCCAATTGCCCACTGTTGTGCTAAAGTCGAAACTCAAAAGTCAACCAGCATCACACTCCTAATAACCTTTAACCTTTGACCTGGTACAAACACTGAAAATCATATATCAGAGATTTATTCTTAAATGTAGGTGTTGATCCAAATGACTATGATATTAGTTAATAACTCAACAAGCTCTACAAATTGGCACTACCAGAATTTAAAAAGCAATTTATCAGTTCGTTGTGTTCTCTCGTTAGACCACATTTAGTCCGTCAAGTTGAACATATTATCGTTCGACGTATAATTAAATTCTGCACCCAGCACAACCTTCTAGAGACCGAACACAATTGAGCAAATGCTATGTGGAAATACCGGCCAGAATCTTTTAAAAGTCCAATATTTCGGGTCAAATTTCTATTTTTCGAGCAATAATCAATCTTGAATATGAGACTATTTGGTCTCGAATCAAATTGTCTACGCAGCACGACCGTCTAGAGATCCAGCGCCTATCACTGGGCGTTTTCACAGATATGTACTATAATCCACTGACAACTTTATTTATGTTATTTTTTCATGTAGATTCTTTGTCATTAAACAAATAGACATATGACACATTTTTCACCATTTTCTTTGCTCTTTTATACAGTAGCAGAGGAAAGAAAATGAGGAGAAATGTGTCATATTTCTTTTTCGATTGGATTATTTCATCTCACACAAAACAGATGTATGAGACATGTTTCCTCATTTTCTTTACTCTGTTATGCAATAACATTCTCTTTTTTTTCTCTTTAAAAGCAGCTTATTGTAAAGAACAAAGCCTCAATTTTCACTCGCTTTTCAATCGCACGTAAGTATCTACTTCATAAAAGCTAAACATGAAATTTCATAGGAAATAAGTGAGCTGTACTTATTGAAGAAGTTCCGCTTCTCTATTGACTGCAACTAGCCAAAAAGAATAAAACTTAGTGGGTACAGCAACTACAATGGGATAAATCCGCTATCTAAGGGTATCAGTTTCGAGTCCCGTTCCTAAATACCCGGAAATCATACAGAGTTTCGAATTCCTAGGAACGAAAAACCACTTGACAATTCATTTCTGCATGTTTCTCAACACGCTGGAGTCTTTATACATATTGTTTCTTTCGTTTTGAAGCAAGTCACTGTGAGTTCTCGGCTTCTTAGGGACGGATGTCGGCACAGAATTCTTAAGAATGACGAAGCCTATTAAAAATCGCTAAGAATATAAGTTTAGACAAGATTCTTACTTCTTAGGAACCCGAAATCCTGGAACACATTGTGACTTGCCTCAACATGGAAACAAAAATATGTATGAAGACTGTAGCGTGTTCAAAAGCATGCAGAAATAAATTCTCTTATAGGTTTCTGTTTCTAGGAACCCAGAACGTGGTATAAGTTTTGGATTCCTAGAAACGGAGTCTGAAACTGCCACTCAAAATAAGACCTCCTCGGTCAAAATAGTCATTTTCAGAGCTTTTCGTAAAATGCTTAAAGAAAAATCGAGTATTCAATATCTTTTAAAGCGGCTTGCGTCAATATTCATACAACTCTTCTCCCTACAATGGATCTTAAATTGAACAAAATCTGACGATTTCGATTGAGCAAGTTTCCTGTGTTCATCGCCGCGGCTTATACGGGCTTGCTTATAAAAACCCTGTAGCCGTGACCTTTTCTCAAAAAAAACTGAATAACCCCAAACCATTCTTTTTTAAGATATTTTGGCATCAGAAGATGGAGTTTCTCACGAGGTATCTCTTGATATTATTGAATTTTCCTAGAGACCTCGTTGAATGACCCTATATTTGCTCTATCCAAAACCATAAAATATTTCTCAGGCAGTTGACATTAGTAGAGAAATGCAGTCTTGCGTTCAAAAGAAGAGTGAGAAAAAATGCGAAAAGCCTCGTATGACCGATCTAATTTTGTGTCTGGAATTCCTTTATAATGAAGATTTAATAGATGTTCATATATACAGCTTTTTAGAGTGAAATTTGCTCTTTCAGATGCGTTATAACTTGAAAAGATTGTGATGAGCTAAAATGGAGAAAATGTTTAAATACTGACTAACTCAATTTAGTATGACAAATTTTCTTTTCGAAAGACATGGTGGACTCTCATTTGTTGTTTGCCTTTATAAAGCTCCAAGGGTAAGCTTGAATGAGCTAAAAATCTGGATTTGGAGGTTTTTGATATTAGTCTTTCATTTCCCATGAGAAAAAAAATACAGGGATGAAAATTTTTAAGAGTATGGTCCTATCCATCAATGGTCGATATTGTGGTGGACTGTCTGTTAAGAGACACCAAGTATCAACCTTAGATAATCATGAAAAAGCTTCAAGTATCATCCTTAGATAGCCTGCAAATATTTGCAAGACTTTGGCTGACGCATTTGATTCACTTACTACGACCAATTTACTGTTATTACAAGAAAAATAGATGAAAAATATTTTGGTAAATTATGGATTCAGTTTTGATTGCACCAAGAATATATCTGGTCTATCAATAAAAGTCTTGCCAGTTTCGCCCAGCATTTTTTCGGACACTAGAGAGGTTTGCCCATTGATCCAAAAATTCTGAATGCGTCAGTTGTAATACGCTCTTTCATGTTTCACGTTTTTAATCCCGCAGGAATTACACTTACAGTTTTTTCTCTCTATCAGAATCTAGAAGAACTTAATGACTATAGAAAGGGTATTTATGAAAATTACTTCGTAAGTACATAGTTATGAGAGATATTCCTAAAAAATGAGGTGGCCCTCTGCACTTTGTGTAGTCAAAAAATTTTAAATGTTACCTCAGACTGTTTTCGACGATGATACGTCGAATTAGGCTATTAAAATCGAAAAAAAATGTTTTCCACAAAAGAATAGAAACCCGACGGATGTATCCTCTTTACTTCATTCCCAAGATAATGTCTTGATTAATTTTAGAGTCTCATTTAAAATCTATTATTCATACTTATCATGAAAAATAATTTAATAAATCAATCGATATTAAAACAAAATGAATTATTATTAACTAAAGAAATGGAAAATACGAAAGAATTCGATGTGGAAGATATTTTCATAATATGCCTTGATGAAAATGGAAATTATCATTCAGAAATCTTCAATGAATTAATCGATCTAGTTAATAATGTCAAACTGTTCAATGATGCAGATAAATGTATCGATTATATAACAACAATTTCTTCAAATAAATATGTATTTCTCATTTTATTTTCACATCAATCTATTTTTTCATGCATTGATCAATTATCACAAATTCGTTCTATTTACATATTTAATACAAACTATATTGAATGTGTAAAAGTTCCAAATGTATTCTCTGACAAACAATTACTTTTGAATAAATTAAGTAATGACGTTAAACTACTTTCAAAAGAACTTTCAATACCAATGACATTCTTTAATAATATTGATGATGATTTAAAAGAAAGATCTGTTAAAGATTTATCAAAAGAAAGTCAATATTTTATGTATATGCATTTATTTATTGACGTCTTATTCCGTCAGCCACAACAAGATAAAGCTAAACAAGACTTCCTAGATGAAGTTCGTCGATGTTATGATAATAATAAAAATCAGTTGAAAATAATTGATCAATTTGAACAAGAGTATAAACCAAGTCAAACTATTCGATGGTATACGCATGATTGTTTTCTATATCGTTTATTAAATCAAGCATTACGATACCAAGATTTTGATACCATATACAAATTTCGATATATAATCAAAAATTTACATGAACAATTAAAACAATTATATAGTGAACAATCATTAGAATTAAAGATGTTTAATATTGTTTATCGTGGTCAAATTATGAGTAAAAGTGAATTAAAAATTTTAGAAAGAAATCAAGGAAAATTAGTATCAATGAATACATTTTTATCAACGACATTAGATAAAACAACGGCATTAGGTTTTATTATTAGTGGATGTGAAGGCGATAAGGTATCTGCTTTATTTGAAATAAATATTACTAATAATAACTTTGAATCAACACCATATGCTAACATTGAAAAATATAGTTCTATGGAACATGAACAAGAAATTTTATTTTCAATGGATTGTACCTTTCGAATTGATTCAGTGGAACAAAAGACAGATAATAATGGAATATACTATTTAATAAAATTAACATTAACGAATCAGCATGAAGAAGAAAATATGCTCAAAGCTTTAACAGATTATATGAAAACACAAATCAATCCTAATTATAATGATTTAGGAGCATTAGGATTTTTAATGGCATCAACAGGTCATTACGATAAAGCTAAACATTATTATGAATTGTTGTTGAAGGATCCACCATCAAATAATCTACTAATTCCCACTTTATATAATAATATTGGAACAATTCATAAATGGCAAGGCAATCATGCTGAAGCTCTCCAATATTTTAAAAAAGCATTGATCATTGGATTAAAAACTTTACCTGAAAACCATGCAGCTATTGCAGCGACATATCATCATATTGCAGTAATTTATCAAGATGAAGCTAACTATACTGATGCTTTAGATTATTATAAGAAAGCACTTTATACTCTATCAGAATCTTCACCTGAAAATCATTTAGATATAGCAGCTGTATGTAATAGCATTGGACATATATATTATAGGCTAGGTGATTATGCTGAAGGTTTGAAATATTTGAAAAAAACACTTCAAATTCGTTTATTATCTTTACCGGAAAATCATCCAGATATTGCAAAGATATACGTTGATATCGGACAATTCTATCAAAAACAGGGAAATTTTATTGATGCTTTAGAATATCTAGAGAACGCACTTAAAATTGAATTGAAATGTTTGCCTGAAAATCATCCAAATCTTGGAAGGACATATAATCACATTGGATCAGTTCATCATAGTTTGGGTAACGATACTGAAGCATTAAAATTTATGAAAAAATCAATTCAAATTCAATCAAAATCTTTATCTAAAAATCATCCCGACATTGCAGTGACATATAACGATATTGCAAGAGTTTATCAACATATCGGTAATCATACTGAAGCCATGAATTATTACAAGAAATCAATCAGTATTAAACTAATGTTATTGTCTGAAGATCATCCAGATTTCGGAATACTATATAATAACATTGGATTGGTTTATAAAAGTCAAGAAAATTATAGCGAAGCCTTAAATTACTTGGAAAAAGCTGTTCAAATTCAACTGAAATTTTTGCCAGAAAATCATTCAGATATCGCTGCAACGTACAAAAATATTGGAAGTGTTCATCGAGAACAATGTAATTATACAGAAGCTTTGAAATATTTCGAGAAAGCCCTTTCCATTCAACTGATATCTTTATCTGAAAATCATCCAGATGTTGGAGGAACGTACGCTTATATTGGCACTGTTTATCTTCTTGGTCAAGGTAATTATGTGGAAGCATTAAGATATTCGGAAAAGAGTCTTGCAATTCAATTAAAATTCTTACCTGAACATCATGTCAATATTATCTGTGCATATCAAAATATTGGAAGAATTCACAAACTTCAAGGTAACCATGATAAAGCTTTAAAGTATTTCGAAAAATCATTGCACATGCAACTAAAATCATTGCCTAAAAATCATCCAGATATTGTAAATACATACAACTGGATTTTAGAAATTTGCATAGAACAAGGCAACTCTATCAAAACATGTGAATATACGAAGAAAATTCAGAACATCAAGTTGGAATCATTGGCTAATAATCATTCTTCTTTTGCAGCAGAATATATCAACATTATCAGAGGTAATCCAAATCGAGATGATTATATTGAAGACGTAAAGGATTTGGAAGTAAAACTTAAAGCTAAAATAGAAGGTTTATTGGAAAATCATCCAGATAAAAGAAGAATCTATAATAACATTGAAGAAGTTGATCAATATCAAGATAGATATGCTCAAGCTCTGAACCATTGTAATGTGCTGCATGCTATTCAATTCTCAAATCTACCTGAAAGTATTCCAGATGTTATCAAGACTTACAACATGTTTGGAGTCATTTACAAACGACAAGGCAATTATTCTGAAGCAATGAAAAATTATACGAAGGTTCTTCTACTGCAATCAACATGTTTACCTGAAAATCATTTAGATTTAGCTAAAACATATTGGAATATTGGTAATCTTCATAGTTGTCAAAGAAATCAAGCAAAAGCTAAAGAAGAATGGACGAATGCGTTGAATATTGCACTAGCATCTTCATCAACAGATGACCGTTTGATTAATGGTTTGCTAAATAAACTATCATCTCTATGAGAATAAATTTGTAAAATCTCAAGGATGAGAATTGAAACATGATTGTTTTAATAAATATTAGTATCCATCCATGCCATTGACGTCAGATCAATCTCTCTTTTGAAGAAAAGACAGACTAGTTTGCTAGTCTCGATTTTTGCTCTTTAGCAATCGACTATATGCTTGGCAGAGTTCGAATCAAACCGACTTTTCTTGATTCGAGTTCGGTTCGTTTTCGGGCTCTGTTTCACACTACGGTTGACATGTAAAGAAAAGATATTAAAATTCATACATGTATTGTTATTAATTCTTCTTGTATATAATAGTACATGATATTCTACCATTTGTTTTTTGTAGTATAGGTACGCAAGATATATGTCCACAATTAGTTCCATTTGCATATTCTATTTGAAGTTATTTAACCATATATCATTTGACTTTAGACTGTTTGATCATCTCTCATAGCTAGGATTGGTACTTAATGTACATGTGCAATAGCACCTGTATATCTTGCATGAAATACAAATTTAATTAGGTTATTTTGATCATTGTCATAAGTTGTACAAAAGAATATATACCAGTCTTTTTCATGTGTTGACACATACCAATAAGCACAAGTACTTGCTATACTTGAGTACAATTTTTCTATTGAATAAACCCTCATCCTTTATGACATACGAATTGTAATGAAAATACTTAAATTCTATCAAAAGTACTTGTTCTAGCTTTGTCCTCTATTCATTTGTTTATTTTATTAATTTTCTTTGATTAATGTTCAATATTTATTTAAAACTTTCTATATAACGTTGTATCACAGTTTCATTTCTATGTAAAATTTAACTAAAGAAGATTTTTCTTAAAAATGATAGGGTACAATGTCACTCACATGCTCATTTATATCTACATATGCATTCCAACAGGTATCTCTAACTAAAAGGTTACAGGTGATGCTCATTTTGCTTTGTTTTTAGTTATTTCAGTAATATTGAAGAAAACAAATAAACGCCTTCATGTTACTTTTCGTTTATCTTATCTTGGCTTAGTCTTTTATATATATAGTTATATTTACTTTTACTAAACGATAGTAGTATAATATCTAGATTTTCTTTCTCGTTGTACTTTGCCATTTTGAAGAGCGATTTAAGTACTATTAATCACCACCATCGATTGTCAAAATAAACCATGGAACACATCTATATGAATGATCGTGAATTTTATCAACCAAATCTTCCTTCATTTCCATTATGTGATTCAAAAGAAATCTGTATAACACAATTATCTCCAGAGACTAGTATACAAACATGGCCATGTGGTTTTAAAACTGGTAGTGAGATTATTACGCATACATTTCACGAGGAAGTTTATATTCTTGAAGGTGCTATTACTGATCTTTCTCTTGATCAATCATTTAGCAAAGGATATCATGCATGGCGTAATCCCGGAATGAAACATGGTCCTTATCAAGCTGATGCAAATTTTGGTTGTCAAATGCTTGTCATTGTTCGAAATGGTAATAGATAATCAGATTATCAATTATTGAAACATGTCTTTTTATTTTTGAATATATTTTATTTGATAATTTTCATTTTCACTGAATAAATTTATCATCGAAAATCAATTAGGATCGGCTGTAATCAATCCTGTTTATAATAACTTATTTTAACTAACTATAAATTATTAGGAATTAGATGGTTGTCAAATCGATTAGTTGATAACTCAGATACTTATTAAATTCAAAAGATGAAAGTGAGGGTAAAATGAATTATTGACTTATGATTTAAAAAAAACGAGATTCATCTAGTAAATCTGTATTATAATATTATCCTTCTAGAATATTTTATAATATTACATATGAAAATTTGTTATTGTTAATATTATAGAAAATTGATGATGATAGAAATATTTCAAAATATGATCATAATTTGGTATCAGTATCAGAATATGACAATTCAATAGAATTTTTTTGATAAAATGGCCAAAATAATCTGTATAAATAGGTTAATTAAAATATAAAAAAATAAACATATATAAAAATCTTACTCTTTTGATATTAAAGATGGATGAAGTTTCATTGTTAAATGTTTTAATACAGCTGTCATTGATTTATTATATTCATTATCATGTCTTGTTCTTTCCAAGTGACTATAGAAATCTTTTTAATAAATAACAAATAAAAAAAGGATAAAATAAATAAGAATACTAAAATTAATTTACCCATTTGAAGTGATTTTTTCGAATGCATAGTAACAAAAAAACATTTATTAATAAATATATCAGTTTCAGCAGTTATATGAGGAGGAAAAATATCAACTAAAAGATAATAATAAATAGAAAATATGAAAAAAAAAATATAAATAATTTACAAAAATAATTAATTCGATATAATATTTCTGCCATTACTGAATAAAATAATGGAACTGATCGATGATGAAGAATTAATTGACGAAAAAATTTTTTTGATAATTTAAATTCGCTCATTTTTGCAATTTTAACATAAATTCGCCAACTAATCAAATAAAAAAAAGAAAACGAATAAGAATATATTTTTATATAGAATATATATTACAAGAAATTTATTTAAAATAAAAAAAAAATTTCATTACTCTGCTAAATTGGCATCATCCCAAAAAATACATTTATAAAAATAAGTATCTAACAATGGAATTGCTTTTAATAGAGGTATACGTTCTTTATCTAAAATAAAGAATAAATTTTTTTATTAAATCGAAATTTTCAATTGAAGAAAATACCTGATGGTAAATAACTTATTCCAAAATTATTTAATAATAATTGATATTTTACATAATATCGTCGTTCTCTCATATCTTTCTAGAATAATTACAAAAAATAATATTAAAAGAATAATTTTTACTATTTTAAATTATGACTGCAAATAGATTCTCTCTTCAGATAAAATGTAGTTTAAATGCATTTAGACTTATAATCAAAAATTTATATAGATAATTGACCTTGAACATTCGAAATTTCTTCTAAGAATTCGAATAAAATATACCTTAAATAAAATTTGATCACCTTCTTTATCATTATTCAAACATGATCTCAATATAAAACTACTGAGATGAACAAACATTGTTTTACAATTTCTACATAACAAAAAATAAAATAAAACTAAAGCAAAATAAAAATAACAAACTTTTGATAAATGCCATATTCTGGTAATAAAAGACGTAAGCCTTTCATTTGAATTGTCATATCAAAAATTTTCTCAATAGATAAAGCATATTCCATTTCTTTAATTGTTCGTTGTTTTATTCTAAATTATCTTATTTTATTTTTAAAATATAAATTTAATCAACAAACTGTGGAGAAACATATGTAATGCTTTTATCAATTGGTTCAAAATTTGAAACTATTTCATTAAATGTTGGCTAGAAAAGAATTTGTTTTTTTTTTATATATTATTATTTAATTTATTTATCTTACAGCATGATAAACAATAGTTAATGGTTCCATACTAATAAGAAATCTATAATCGGATTTTTTATCAATTGGAGCTAATTCAAATTCAATACGTATTAATGAATATAGTGATTTTGAAGATGATGTTAATAATATTGGTCGATGTTGATTATCAGATTTTAAACCATATATACGAAAATAACCAAGATCAAGTACAAGTCTTAATTAATATATATAAAAAAAGGTAAAATATAACGTTTTTTTTTTACAAGAGACTCGATGAAATAGCTCGTCGTTTATAATCAATTTGAGAATTATCTATAGTTATACGACTAATTGTTTCTATACCTCTAGCTAATCTAAATATATTAAACAAAAAAATATTTTCTAAATAAAACTAAATAAATTACCTTTGTTTTGTTCTTGGTGTTAATAAATTAAATTCAATTCTTTTCATCTTTATTTCAACATCAACACCTAATGTCTAAAAAACCAAAAACAAAAATAGTTTTTTATAGAAAAATTAAATCTAACTTCTTCAGAAAAAAATGCATCTTCAGTAGTATTCATATTTTGTGTTGCTGTTGGTTTATGATGTTCTAATTAAAATAATATTTTTCCATTCAATAAACTAATCAATTTTTATATATAAATTATACTAAACCTTCATGAGATGCTGCATTTCCATTCCACCACCAATTCCACCAACTATAATCATTTTTATCATTTGTATCTGAAGAATGATGAGTCTATAGAATATTTTACAAATTATATTATCAAAAATAAAATATATAGATACTTCTAATTCAATAGTATGTCGTATATATGCCAGAGTATATACATCTAATTTTGATTCTAGAACCTTATATTTAAATAAAAATAAACAAAAGGAATATCTTTGTTTTGTTCTTATTATATTTAAAAGAATAAATTACATGAATACGATTTTGTTCTTCTTGTGTTAATTTTGCATGAGGATTTGATTCTCGTAAATACAATATACGATATTCACGACAACGATCTTTTCGAAAAAATTAAATAAATAAATAAATAAAACTAAACTAATCATCTACCATAAAAAACGCTATAATTTTGAAATTTAATAAAATCAAGTAAATCAGATAATTGTCTTGGATCAACTTGAAAACTCATTTGTTCAATTTTATAATCAACTTTAAATATTGGTCGTTCAAAATTATGTTCAGCAAATTTTATCATTACTTCTAATTCCAAATTTAAATTAACTGGATAAAAAACTAATGTGAAATAACAGAAAAATAAACATCAAAAAAAAAATTAAATTTATATTCAAACCATAATTCATATCATCATTGCTTGGGATAAAATTATCCGTTGCAATTTTTGATTTAAGATCATTCTAAAATATATTTTTAAAATAAAAAATTTTATTAAAAAAAAAAATTCTGTACGAACAACAACATATTGAAATGATTGATGTATTCGTGATTTACAATCACTATTCCAATAAAGTGATAGATTATGAATTTCTGTAATCTAAAGTAAACATTTTAAAATCAAATAATGAATCATACCAAAAAAACAAACGAATGAACCTCTTACGAGGGAAGGGTTCCAACTATCAAATCGCTTTTAAGTTGAGACTATGTGCGTTATGTAGATCCAAATGAGTTCAGATTTTTTCATCTGCTTTTGTCTTAAAATAAAAGCATAAAATCTGCCAGTTTATAGAGACAAGCTATTCATAACTGTATCTCGCAGGATAGGAAGGGCAAAAAAATGTGAAATAGTCACAGTAAACTATTCTCATTGAAGTCTATATCTATCCAAAGTTTCAAGTCGAGATTCGAAAATCAATTTTTCTTGTGTCTCTGAGGGGAGCCACGGCATTTATTCACAAATACTGTAAAATTACAATATCTTCGTAGCAACAAGTTAGCGGCTTGAACTTTTTTCAGAGTATTCATAACGTACATAGCCTTGGCTCAAAAGTGATTTGACAATTGAGACCCTTCCCTTGTCAGTATTTTTTCCTATATTAAAATTATCGATTATAGACTACTCATTATAATAATAAAAACCTTAAATATGATAAGTGTATTTTCTTTAATTTTTCCAATTCGCTTATGATTGGTTGTTGTCTAAAATAAAAATATTTGATTAATTATTTAAAAACAAAAGAATTTTACAATTAATTGTAAATTATGAATAGTAGCTCCAAATGAAAATGGATGTCCTAATTTAGTTGTTGATTGTGTTTCATAACTAACATGAAAATTTTTTAGAACAATTTGAAGATTTTGCATCATTTGTAATTTCATTTTTTCAAAAAATCCTTGATCTTTTTCATGAACTTTATGTTCATCTATAAATAAATTCTTATCAAATTAACAATAAAAGTGATTAAATTAAATCTTAACCTAATGTTGCTTTTCTCAAATTGTCCAATTTACGTTGAACTCGTTTCATTTTTTCTGCATGATATTCCGTTAAATCTTGACGTACTTCTATAAAAAAAAAAAACAAAATTCATTATTTCAAATATATATAAGATTTTTTTACCATTTTTAGGTACAACTAACATATATAATCCTTCGAGATAAACCTTTGTTGGATTAGAATGTAAATTTTTCCATGGTATAACTATTGTTAATTTTTCTAATAATAAAAAATTAAAAATAAAAAATTCAAATTTAATATAAATTCATAAAACTCAACCAATAAAGCCAACAGCTACAGTTACAGGTAGACCAACTCCAACCTATTATATAGAAATATTTAATTTATTTTTATATACAAATATAAACTAACTAATGCTTCTGGTTTTAAATGAAGATTTTCTAAAGCCACATGTCCTAATAAAAAAAAATTCCTAAACTATAATTTAAATAAATAATCATTCATAATACAAACCATGTTTAAGATCAACTTTTAATCTTTCATCATCTAATTGTTCAATATAATCTTTCAAATATTTATTTATTATATAACGAACAATACTTTTCAATACCATATTCTTTTTATTAACTAAAAATAATTCAGCTATAAAAATTGTACTTTTTTTTTAGTTAAAAAAAATTGTGACCAATAGAAACGAATATGTTGACGAGTAAACATTATTAGAAATTGCATAAATAATGAAACTATAACGAAAAGAAAAAGAATCAAACGTTTTTTTTTTGTCTTATTCTATACAAAAAATTTTCAATGTCAAGTGAAGGACAAAAATACGTTGAAATTCTATTCATATCAGTTTAACCAGTGTGTGTCATAGAAAGATTGAATGAGAAAATATCAAAAAATACCGGAAAGGAAAAACATTTATATACCATGAGTAAACATGATGTTTTAAATTTTATTATAAAAATCATACAGAGTGAAAAATATTCGTCTGAAAGTAATGACTTTTAGATAATGCGTATCTATTTTTACGGAATCTACTGAAAATGATCATTCAAAATAGCTGAAAT
Organism: Macrotrachela quadricornifera; assembly: GCA_022393335.1. Lineage (NCBI taxonomy): Eukaryota > Metazoa > Rotifera > Eurotatoria > Philodinida > Philodinidae > Macrotrachela > Macrotrachela quadricornifera. The sequence continues at coordinate 416,374 of JAJEKB010001445.1, read as the reverse complement.
GCAATTGAAAACAATGTATATGATAAGTTGATAAAACTGTTCAATTACCACTAATGATGCCTTAGTCTTGTTTTGCATGACACTACTGATAAAATGAACGATTTCTACTCGTTCCAATTCGAATCTTATTCAAGCTTTGCCGTTATCTTTTCTTAATTATCTTCTATCATCATTCTTAGCACAAATATTTTCAAAGCTAAATATCTATTTGCGAAAATCTTTGCTTATTTTCTCCGAATAGAAATAAAAACTTTTTCAATCAATTTTTAAAGCAAAAGTTCTCTTTCAAGTGCTTTTTTTTCGATTCTTTTTATGGCTTCTTTTTATTTTCACAATCATTTTTTCTAGGTAATAAAAATTAACATTTATACAGTAAAAAAAAACAATTTCAAATAAAAATAAGTATTTTTCATATATTCAGTTACAATATTAATTGGAATTTTTAATATTTATCCTATCGAATCTTTCTATCGACAAATTTACAATTAACTAAGATATATATTATAGTTTATTTAAATATTAAATATTTATTGATAAATGTAATAGATATTACAAATCAAATTTTATTTTATATGTTAGATGAATTAACTCTTTGCAATAAAATCGTGTCATTTTTGTCTGTTAATCAGTGATTTTACCAATAACTTTCATTTTATTTCATTTAATAGATAAATTGAATTTATAAAATATCAATGTAAGATCGAAATTTCTGATTGAAAAACTAACAAAAAAAAACCGATGATTTTATCTTTATATTTTAATCGATATGAATGTCAATTATTTATATGATAGAATACAATCGTTTATTATTTCTCAATAGATATATCAATGATATATTTTTTTTTCCAAAAACAAAAAATGTAAATTGTTCTCTGTAATATGTTTGAATTTATTTACAAAAAAACATTATAATAAATCATGTTGTTTTTGGAATAACTGATGGACTAATTTTTGTAAAACCAAATGAATTTGAAAAATATTTTTGACTTTCAATTCCTGTTTTATCTTTATCAGCTGCATTTGGATTAACAATTTCAAGACCCTAAAAAATACAGAATAGAAATAAGAAAAAGAAAATGAAAAAAAAAATCTTACTTGAAGTGGAGTAAAAGCTACACTAGATGCTGTTCCACTAATTTGTTTTCTATTATGAACTGTTGTTGTTCCACCATATGTATTATTTTGACGTTGTAAAGTTTTCTTTAAAAGAGAAAAAAAAAGAATATTGAATTATAATATAATAAAGAAAAAAACAAACTTGAAGTTTTTGAGAAATTTTTGCTTTTGTTTTTGAATCAACTTGTGATGCACGAACTTTTCCAGAACCAGATTTACCAATTAAACCTGTTGAAAAACCAATTGCATCTTGATAAGCATCTTCTTCAATCTTAATACAAAAAACAAGTTTTGTTTTTTTTTATTAAATATATATATATATATATAAACAAACCTCTCCAAATTTCATTTGATTAGCTAATGTACGCATTTCAGTCATACCAAGACGTTCTTTCATTTTTCTATGTCTTCTTCCACCACGTTTTTTTCTTCCAGGATCAATTGGTGGTGCTAATGGTTTTATTGCTTTAACTGGTGGTGGTTCTTCTAATTTTTCAATACGTCGTTCAATTTCACTTAATAAAAATTTTCCTTGGTCACCTTTTGGACTTTCATGAAAACTATCAACACGTGCAGCTAATGCTACTTTACATGATACTAAACGTGCAACACGAACTCGAAGATCCTAAAAATAAATAATATGTATATAATCACTTATATATATATATCTGTTAATTCCTTAAAAACCCGTTTTTTTATGTATATCGAGATATACTTCGAAATTATCCCTTACTTTAGAGCATAAAATTTCAACAAAGAGATACTCCATAGATATTTTAACTAGACTTCAGCTATACATCACCTTTCATAGTACTATAGAGCCATCTGTCACAATATGAGCTTGTCTCTAGACCTCGCTTTTTATACCCTGTGATTATTTCAAGAACCTGTCTGTCTGGCACGGTCTACTATGGGCAATTAATTAGCGCCTAATTAACTAATTAATTAAGGTATCAGTCACAGTCTTTAGGGAGGAGAGGGTGAATCCAAATTTCTACCCTTAAACACTTTCTTTTAGATCGTGTTTCACCAAATAACTATGGATTAAATACTCTTTTATGCTCATTCATAAATTGATTGATGTGGTCAGTGCATGAAGTTAAACGAAACACTATGTCTAAATTACGATCGGTCGAAAACAAATGATAAATAGAATGATAATGAACAGTTTTGAAAACATACATGAGTAATAGTCAATCTGACTGGTGTGCATCAATTTTTATCAGTTCGAAAAAAAAATGTTGAGATTTACTATTTTTCTTCGATAACACATATCCAGAGCAAGTTTAGATGTATTTATCAAAATTATCAAATAAGATTGTTTCTCAAACTATTAGTTTTACTTGATTCTGTTTGTCTATACTTAAATATTTCTTTAATCGAACTGTATTATATATCATATAAGGATACTTAGAATTGTTTTTCTTGAGATGAATATCTCAAATTCTACTGTTGACTTCTTTGTTAGGTAGTAGATATAAGCTCGGATTGTAGTTCTGAGACAAACATTAATGTTTCTAGTAAAATTCAATATTTGCAGATTACAAAGAAGTTGACTAGTTAATGAACTCTCTTGTTTGCACCATAGAAATATGCCATACTCATCTAGGGAAAATCTGAAAAACCTATACAACTACAGTATAATATTTTCTTCTAAAGGTTACGAAATATTGAATCATTTCGAATATCTCCGACCGATCATAACTCTAAGACATATCTCAATATTTTTTTTCTTTAAAGATAAAAAGTTTTTTTCGAAAAACAAAAGTAAAACTTACTGATGGACAATCTTGCACAATTTTTGAATAATATATTGCTCCAGCATGAGGCATAGCTGTTGTTGATGAAAATCCACTAAGAACTTTTTTATGTGCGCCCAATAATAAAATATTGCATGATGGCATTTTAATTAAATTAGTTAAACCACCAGCCATACCCATTAATTTAGCTGCAGTTGATGCCCCAACAATAATTGATAAATTTGGTGCAATAAATGTCATTCGAGATTCGACATATGATAAAATTGTTTGTTTATTTTCACTTAATTTCATAACCTAAAATAAAAAATTTCAAAAAGAAAATAAATATTAAAAAAAAAGAAAAAAGAAATTACGAACTATTTCACATGCTTCCATTGCACGATCTAATTCTTCACCAGTTAAATTTTTCCTATAAAAAAAAAAGACAAAAAAATACATATATATATTGATAAAACTATAAAAAATAATAAATACCCTTGAGTTGTTGAAGCTGATACACTAACAATCATAATTGTTGCTTGTGTTAAAAATTTTAATAAATTTTCATTCATTTTTGCTTGATCAACGTTATTACCTAATTCCTAAAAAAATATATTTTTTTTAAAAAATCTTTAATAAATAAAATATAATTCTAACCTGAACAGTTTTAAGATAATCCATAGGTAATTGAACAAGTTGTTCTAATTCCGGAAATCTTTTATTATAAATTGTTCGAACAAAATTATGTATTATATCAATTTCATTATCGATTTCAACAAGTAAATTATTTGCATCAACAATAAGTAAATATTCTGGATCATGTTCAACAGGACCTTGAATTTCTGTTGTTGATTTTCTTTTATGTGTCATATAATAATGTATTTTTTTCATTGTTTCTTGTAATAATATTGAATCTTTTAATTTTGCTACAGCATGAACACTATTTTTATTTGGTAAATTATTAATTACCGTTGAAACTTGATTTGTTTCCATTTTGTCTTCTTTTTCAAAATTATTTTGATCTGTTGAAGGTCCTTGACCTTCATCCATTTCTTCAAGATCAGCGAGAAGTTCATCAGCAAGTGACATTATTTATCTGAAATAGCTAAAACAATAGTTTTTTTTCTTTCATTTTTATATGTAATATTCTTACACAATAATATCGTAATAACAGTCATGCAGACTTTATATAAAATTGTGAAAGAAAATATGTAATAACGTATGAAAAAAAAATGCATACAACATATCAACATAGACAACGAAAATTAGTTCCAAGATTTCGCCGAAAAAATGATAATAAAAATTTAATTGATGCTGATGATGAAGAAGCTCAAGCATTAATTGATAAAGATTTACAAAGTAATTTTATATGGAAAAGTGATACAAGTGAAAATTTAACATATCAATATGATAATTATGATAATGAAAAAGATAATCAACAAATATCAATAATTGATGAAATAAATGAAAATTATTTATATGATATTGATAATAATAATGATAATTTATGGAAAATAAATCTTGAACAAAATGATTTAGAATTAATTAAATGGACACATGATCAACAACAATCTCAAATATCATTTTCAATTCAAACTATTCAAGATAAACAACAACAATGGACATTAGATGATAATAATAAAAAATTAATTCAATTTAATTTAAATAATCAAGATGATCATATATATAAACATGATTTAGATACAAATTATTCAACTAAACAACAAACATTTATTAAAGGAGAACAATTTCAAAATAATGTATATATATATTTATCTTTGTTTTTTTTCTTCTTTCATATGACTCATAGTTTTTTCTTTTTTATTTTAGATTAAATTTGGTGTTGAATGTCAAAATGAAGAAATAAATAGTTTTCCTTATGATACAGAAGATATTCGATCAATTTCAATCGATTCAAATAATCCATCAATTAATACAATATTAAGTCTTCCACAAACTCCAATTAATATACATTGGATTAAAGGTATTTCACAATATCATTTATCATTACCAGTTGAAAAATATTTTCATGAATATTCTCCATTAAATCAAACAAATATTCAACTTGATTCAAATACAATTAAATCTCTTCAATGGTCAATTGATATATTAAAAGAAAATTTAATATTATCATATTTAATTAATTTACCCGATAATGATTATAAACAATATTCTATTCCTGATGTATTTAATTTAAAATTTCCAATAAATGATGAAAATTTTCATGAACAATTATATTCATTAATAGATTTAACATTTAAACAAACAATAAGTCTTTCATCAAATGATATTAATAAACAATTATTAACAATAATTGATTCATTTAAAATACAACAAAATTTTGGTAATGATGAACAAAAACAATTTTATCAATGGTCATTAAAAGATTTTCAAATAATTATTCAAAATTTATCACCTATTGAAATTCTTAATTATCTTTATTCACCAAATGATGCTAAAGAAATTTTACTTGAAAATTTACTTATTGAAAGTGATGAAATAACTGCACGAGGATTTCGTCGATATCGTTGTAAACATATTTCAATAAAAACTGATGAAGATAATAAAATAGATTATCAACAAGGTCATAGTATACAATTTAAAGGAAATGAACAAATTGCAATTGGAGAAGAACAAATACAAAATGATTTAGATCAACAAGAAACATATCGAGGTTAATATTATTCTTTCTAAAAATAAATTTTTTTTTTCTCTTTTTAAATTTAGATATTACAGATTGTAGTTTATTATTACAAGATGATCTTCCTCAAGCATATGATATAGTAGCAAGTGATTCTTCACCAATTAATATAGGTCCATGTTTATATCGATCTGATTATGAATGTCAACCACCAAAAACATGGCCACGTCTTCGTCGTGAAATTGGTTACATTTCATATGATGCTTCATTATCTCAACCAATTTATTATTTAAATAAATCATTTAAACGTTTTGTACATATTCCAATGAAACGAAATTCTTGTTCATATCGTGTTTATCATGGTTATGAAGAATTTTTAGAAAAAGTTCGATTAAATCCAGAAACTTATTTTCGTCCATATGATGCAACTGATCTTCGTCCATTACTTTATTGGTATACACAAAAACAAAATCTTTTTTCTTTAACTGATAAAACTATGTTAAAACCACCGAAATTTATATGTCGTAGATTAGTTTTACGAACAATTTTAGCTAATCTTTATTGTGATAGTGATCCATGGAAATTACTTGTTGTTCGTATTAAAGGACAATTTCATTTAGCATTAGCAAATAAAACAACAAAACGAACTGAAGATATGACACAAGATGAATATAGTGGATATAATTTTGAAGCTTTATTTACAACAGATCAACCAAATACAACAAGATTTCAACCAAAAATTCCTTTAGAAAATCCTCAACAACAATTTCATACTGTACAGTATTGGCAATTTGGAAAATTTAATTTACTTTATTCAAATGAAATTGATGGAGAACTAACAGAGGATATGCAACAAAAATTAACAGCAAATGATATTATTCAACAAGTATTATATAATTTTTTTTTAACAAAAAAAAAATCTATTTATATTTCTAAACGAAATTTCTCTTTTTAGCAAGATGAGACAATAAATGTAACAACAACAACAGAAAATTCCGAGTAAATTATTCTTTCTTTACAAAAATAAACAATTCTACTTTTCTATTTAGAATAAAGACAATCGAGATAGATTCATGGGAAAATGAAATACCTACTCAAATAGACAATTTATGGACACAAACTGAAGATGAAATAAAACAAGCACAAATTAATGAAAATCTGGAATTAATTATGTCTGATGAAAATCAAACAAATGAAAATCAAACAAATGAAAATCAAATAAATGAAAAACCAACAGATGAAAATCCAACAAATGAAAATCAATTAAATGAAAGAAAAAAAAGACATCATACTGGATTTAAATCTGGTTATGTTGAAATGAAATGTACAAATAAAAAAATTTTTTATCGAGATGAAAGTAAATTACAAACACTACATTGGTGGGCACAAATGTGGTTAGCTAATGTTAATACACTTATGATTGGATATAAAACACCAAATGATGGAATTATTGATCATCTCGATGTATTTTCAATTGAACAACTTATTTCAAAATTTCTCTCAAGATATAATCTTCATCTTAAATATTGTCTTTCTTATCTTTATTCATTTCTTAATTTAATAGAAAAAACAGTTGTTATTGATGATCCAAATACAATTCATGCATTTGCTTATATTCCTCAACCATTAGAAATTGATCCAATAACAGGAAAACCTTTACAAGTTGATTTACCAAAATGTGTTCCATTTCGATATACACAAATGAAAAGATCTAATAAACGACATGAAAATTTTTTACCACAATGGTATCTTCAAAATATTCAACGAAGTAAACCAAATGAATCTGATTTAGAATCTAAAACTATTGAACAAGAAATGAAAAAACGTCTTAGTCATCGTGGAAGATCATCTTGTATACTCAAACAACAACAACAACAGCAACAATATCAACAAGATAAACGTCGAAGAAAAAAACATAAATAAAACTATTTTCTTTTTTTCTTATATTTTTCTTTTTAATTTAGAATAAAAATAAGTAGGAATGAACAAGAATAATGTTTTAGTTAAAAACGATGTAAAATAACAGACTAAAATATTCACCAATAAATAAAAATTAACTTTAAGATTTTCACATTCCAAATAATTGACGTAAATGAGCATGTGTTTCCATTGGATTTTTTACGGAATAACCTTTTGTTCTTGGATCAACATAAATCTCATAATCATTGCCTCCCTATACATAATAATTTCATTTAAATTTTATTTATATAAAATTTTTTTTCTATTCATTTAAAATACTTGTTCTTCAACAAATTATTGCAAAAAAAAAACAATAGATATTCATTCGATCGTCAAGTAGTACTAGTCATTGAATACGATTATAATATTCTATTGTCCAAGTTTTCTTATCAATTCTAACAATATAAATGTTTATGTTGATAATAAAAAAAGATAGAATTCCTCTAAGCACACAAAGGATCACTAATATTTTAATCTTGTTTGTTTGTCATTGAGATCTTTCATTTAACCCAAAATATCTCCTATCTTTTTGTATTATCAACACAAACATCTTCACTGTAAACAGAAATTAATTCTTCTATCAAACCTTAGATCATTTGCTAATGTAATTTATACTACTAATAAAATCTTTTAAATTCGTCTGAATTTAATTAAAACTGAACATTTCTATATAATAATGAATGAATATATTCATTCATGAGAACAAGTATTTTAAATCTGTCAATATTAAATAAAACAAAATAATTATTTCTTAAGAAATATTTTTCTATAATAAAAAACTAAACGATTACCTGAAATGTTTTATCACCAAAAAAATAAATATTTGAAATATTTTCTTTTTCTAAATGTTTTAATGCATATCGTTTATCCCATCCTTCTGGAAAAACATCAAAACTAATTTGACCACCTAAAATTAAAAAAACAAATTTTATATAAAAAAAAAAGAAAAATTTTAATTTAATTCATACCAATTGCAAAAGCAAGACCCATATGAGAAAATTTTTCTTGAAGATCTTTAACCATTGTAGCACGAACTTTATGTTCCTTAAATAAATAATTTTAATTTATTATTTATTTAAAATCAATTAACATACTAAATCATATGCTTCAAATGTATCTCGTTCTTCTATTGTACAATTTCTTCCAACTGGTGAAACATTAATAAGACCATTACGAAATTCAATAAATGTTCCACTAAATATAAATAATTATTTAAATTAAATTCTTTTAAATATATAAGAACTAGAGGAGGTACCCACTAAAAGAGAATATGGTTAAGGTTTTGCATCTTCCACCCAACTTTTTCTGCTGTACATAATACGTCTTTTACAGGACTGATCCCCGCTGTGGCTGAGCCATCTGCAACAGAAATTTTCCCATCACATCTGAAACCTCTAGGACAGGATTTTTACCGATATGGGTCAGGCATCTTTAGCAGAATTGTTTCTGCTATGCGTTAGGTATTCGCCATAGAACTCTCTTCGCCGTGCGTGGGTTATCTTTCACAGGGCTTTTCCCGCCGTGCATCAGGAAACTTCAGTGGGACTCTTCTCATCGGGCTCAAGCTGCCACCCTCACCCTCACATCCACTTTAGACACGATCACTCTCAAAATTGTATTGAACTGTGTCATTTGATTAGAAAGTGAATAAAATCAGTCTCTTACTACTTGAATGAAGTCTCACGCACGTCTTCCTTTCTCATCCCCAATCACTCTGACGCCTTTCCTTAGTGCACTCAAGGAATTGATGCAGATAGTTCCGTGATGCTATTTCTCACGGTGACTAAATACATAGCGAACAGACAAACATTCTTCTTTAAATATATACATACGTCATCATTGTGAGTCAAGAAAAATAACAAATACGTTGTTTCTGTGAGTCATAGAAAACTAATGGATACACAATGGTTGTGAATCAAGAAAACACTTGTATACATTTTTTTCCTCTTATAACCTATTAGAAATCTTCGATTTTCACATTTAGACCAAAGAACCATCGATACGAAATGATTAATTTTAGAATCATAACAAATTCGCTAAATTTCTGAAAAATCTATGCATATTTCATTGCCATATGACTTGAGTGAAATTTCACCCAAACACCCCCATCCGACTCCTATTAATGGTAACAGCACTCTTTAAAGCTACCTCTGGACTCAGAAAAGCACTGTGGAAAGTTTGGTAACGTTAGCTAAGGCACTAACATCTGGGTGAGATTTCACCCACGCCCACCTCACACCCTCTGTGAGTGACCCCGGTATGACCTTCTTCCGGGTCTGGGGATGTACCATGGAAAGTTTGCTGACGTTAGCTAGTACAGAAACCGAATGCATAACGAACAGAAAAAGAGAGACATACACACACAGATAGACGTTCTTCTTTATATATATAGATTCTATTTACCGTTTAAATGGTAAACGTATTTCTGATAAATATTTTAAACAATAATTAATAAATGTTTGTAAATTATCTTCACCAATATGTTTTTGAATATTCTATTTTATAAAATAAAAAATAAAATCGATAAAGAAAATTTTAACAAACTTCTTCAAAAAATTGCTTGCCATCTTTAAAAGCTACTAAACCATTTTCAGCAAATACATAATCATATTTAGCTATAGCTGAAAAAAGAAAATAAAAAATATTAAAAATAAAAATAAAAATAAATTTTACCTTGTCTACCACCAATTTGTTCAGCTATTTTAACAATATCTGAACCACCAACAAGACCAACAAGACATTTTTTTCGAAGTTCTTGAAGAAATGCATCCATTTCAGTTGTTATTGACTTTAATTAAAAAAACAAAAATAAAATAAATTATTTTTATAAATAAAATATATACTTGTCTCGGCATAGTTAATGTACCATCAACATCAAATAAACAAATTGTATCTAATTTTTGTGTTCCTAATAATCCATCAGCAGTTCCACATGGTTCACCTGGTGTTGTAAATGGTGTAGCCATTTATATATCTACAATTTTAAAACAAAAGAAAAATCTCGACTTTGTCCATAAGTTTATGTATATATATATATATTGTTTTTCGTTTTACATGCCGTAATACAGACAAAAGATAAATCATATTAAAAAAAAAATCTAAGATATTTGGTATATATATATATATTATTTAAGATGAAGATGTATCTTGATGAACATTTTGACCATGTCGACGGCATCGTTCTAGATGTGCATAATAAAGTAAAAGATTATTATTTCCATATGTTGGATTTAATGGTGATGTTAATTCTATAGGAAGATTTGTTGCATATCGATGATCATGAATAACACAATCTAGATTTGGACATGTACATAATTGATTAACAATTGGATTAGATGTTATTGTTGAATTTGTTGATGATGAAGAATCAGATCCTGTTGAACTTGGTGGGGAATAATTTCCAGCAATAGTTACATTATTTGTTGACCTTAAAATAAAATTTTTATTTTATTATTTATTTAAAAAAAAAATTACATACTGTGATTGAGGATGAGCTCGTGTTGCTATTCGTTTTGGCATTGAATGACTTGTTATACCACCACCACCACTATCACTTAATGAATAAGGATTATCTTCATGATGTCGTTTCCTAAATATAGTTTATTTAAATAAATAATTGAATAGATACACAAATAAAAGGAGACTTACATTATTTATCTATATACAATAAATAAGAATTTATAAGATTAATAAATAATTGTTCGTTTAATTTAACACTTATTGAAAATCTACTAATAAATTTTCGCACTATTTCAAAACTAAATATTTCAGTTACTAATCATGAGCAGAGTTACATATATAAGTGCAGACAAAGGTAGTGAAACGGATTTTTCCTATTCGTTAAATAAAATGACTAATGAAAAAAGAAAGTGTGACATTTCGTGTGCGAATTGGAAATTTTCTCAAATATATCATTATTAGGTTCTATATAGCTTTTCCGAAATACGTTTATTATATCAATTTTTATTCGCAAAAATTACATTTCTTTTGTTCTACATTTTTGTTATAGATGGCACTAGTATTATAGCTGCTTAACAGGGAACAATCGTATGTTACATACATAAATGCATGCACTCTGTTCTGTTCTACGTGATTTGAATCATATTGTCAACATATAATTATTGATGTCCATCGCAATTCAAAAATCTGCTACTGTCACGATTGCTTTCAAAAAATAATGTTTCGAACTTCACCGTTGTGACTGCATTGGAAAATAAATATTATGGGCGACGGAGTATGGAGGCCAGCAAGGCTTGAGTCTCTCCTGATTTCAGCTTTGATCGTCGATCTTCAACGGAAAATGAGAAGAAAACACCACGAGCCTCACTAAGATTCACGACACCATCGCCTCTGATAAATATTTATACTAAATAATCGGAATTGTCCAACCTCAGAGTGCTTTATATGTAAATATTCAAATTCTATCAAATTCATGCAATTTTTCACTGCCTTCGAAAAAAAATTGTTGCTACAACCGTATCGGCAACACCGCGATTGCCATTTCTGACATGTATATAATGTGCAAATTATGTCAAAAAGCTCAAAATAAGAAAATAAAAGTAGTTCATATTCGAAAATTAATTAATATATATTTTTGTAATATATTTATTTATCTTATAGTTGAATGATATATTAATTCAACTCATATTTTAGCAAGAATTATGTTTGATACTGTATAAACTAATTGTTATTTGGATTTTTGAGTTATTTGTTTTTTTATTTCATAGTTCACAAAATTTGTGATACACCCTCAGCTCTGTATTCTTACTAATATTGAAATACTATTGTATTTATTCAATGACTATTTTGATAAAACATTGTTATAGTAGAATATTATGTTTAATTGAATAGACATAACTTTGTTGAAATTGATAATTGATAATAATAGTAAAAAATGATTGATATGATCGGACATATTTGAGATTGATATTGAAGTTGGAAAGTTTATATATTAAAAAAAGTAACAAATTCAATGCAATATAAAGAGATTCTGGCGTTTTTTGTCAATTTAACTCAACTCAGTTTATTAATAATATAAAATAATTTTGATTTCAATTATTCTCAGCAATAAAATTTATGAAATTTTTTTTCTATTGTTTTATATTTTCTCTCTTACTTTATCTTCTCATTTTATTACCTTAAATTTTTCTTATCATGAGTGTTTATAGTAAGAATAGATTAAAGTGCATGGGACTTATTAATAGAATTATAATTCTTATATAAATCGATTCTCTAAAATGTTGTCTATACCATAATATAAAGAAATTCGTAAATATCGTCGAATAAATCATTTTGTATTACCTGATAGTACACATTTCTTTACCCATTGTAAAGAAATCAAAATAGATAATATTTACTAAAAATATTTTTTATTGGTGAAAATGAATCTTCATTAATGATACGAATGGTGGAGAATCCTTATACTGTCCATTTCTATACAGAACTCAATAAAGAATCGTTACCAGAACCAAAACTGCAAAATCATTTTTAACAGAACATTACTATTGTCAAATGCTCTTAATATAAAACTATTACATGAAGAATTACAAGTGTGTTACGTTTTTTCGATGAAAAAATATATACTTTTATGACCAATATTATTATCAAATCAACACAATCTAATTTGAAAAATAGTAATATAAGTGTTATTTAGTCAAATCAGTTCATAAATTCAACGACTGCTGAAAAGATCTTAATTAGTAAAAATAGCGCATATGTCATCTGCTGGCAGTTCTCGGGAATATACACGCCATTCATCAATCGTTCCTGTAAATGATCCACCACCTAATGTCAACGTATTTATTGATGCTCCACTCCCTACTGATGTTGGTGCTGATGCACTATCAACACGTTGATTATTAACATAAAGCATAAGACCGTTTGATGAAGACCATGTTAAAACAATATGTGACCAAATGGGTGTTAATTGAAGGAGAAAACTATATGAAATTGATGTAGTACCTACCCGAGCTATAAGAGATCCATTTGATGCAAAACTCAGAGGTTCATAACCTAATGAAGAACCAACAAGAGTTCCTTGAAGGAGTGTTGGTTGAACCCAAAGAGATAAAGAGAAAGGCGAGTTATTATAAGAAAGAAAGCGAAAACCTAATGCTTGTAGATACGAAGATGATGAACTGTTGAATGAAATACCTTGACCACCCTTTAATCCAGTTGCTGATACATAACTAAATGCACTCACTGAAACATCATTTGGACCAGAATCAGCGAGAAAATCTGATGTATTATCGAACGACAAACGAGACGCCATTGTAGCAACATTGAGAATTTCACATGACGATCTTATTCCGTTACTTACTGTTAATTGATCGATATAACCCTTTAGTGGAAAACAAAATTATTCTTTATGAATTATCTATAAAAAAATTAAACTATAATAATATTTCAACATCTATTTAAATTTTTTTATGTCTGCAGATATCATGAGATAATGTAGCATACGCTTCGTGGATTTTTGCAAAATGTAATATAGACGTGTGCTAAAGTGTGGAGTTACCCACGATGGTGCCATGCAACTACACGAATCTCTAATGGAAAACTTGAGAACTATAGGGAATCTCAATTATTAAACCTATATTTTGTCATATAGTATCTAAGAAACTTGAAGCGATTCATTCGACAACTCGAATATATAAGTGTCGCGTACGATTAGTTATTCTAGAGGATTCTTAAAAAATCAACAAGCTTTCTAATCATTGAGTTCCTCCACTGAACGATTATAAGAAAAATTAGTGATAAGAAAAACATATATGAAAGGTATATATTTCGTACCTGAAAATTATTTATTCCAAAGGAAGGATTTGACGTGAGATCATAGTTATTTCCAATATAAAATGTACCAGATGTTGCAGTAAAACCGTTTGAAGTTGCTCGAGAATTGTCTAAGTTTCCATTGATATATATATATATTGTCTTGTTTTACTTTTCGCATATCCTATTGCAATATGTGTCCATTCATTGAGACGAATAGATGTAACTCCTTGAAGATTACCACTTTCCCAGAGACCAAAGTATACTATATATGATCCAGCAGTTAAGCCTGGACGAAAACCAAATTGAAGACATTGGTTTGCTAATTGTTGTGGACATTGTCCAGTGATACTATGAATGCCATTCGAATTAGGAAAGCTAGTAGGATAAATCCAAGCATCGATAGTAAAACTTTTAGAATTCATTGGAATGAATGAAGTCGACAAGTATTGATTAGATGCTGAGTTAAGAGAAAGACCTTGGCCCACGTATCCTAGTACGAAGGTGGGCCCATTGATGGATGTTCCATTATAGACTGACATTGAATCGATGAACGTGTTTTCAAAGTTCCAACGTGCATGAAAAGACACCGATGAGATAGATGTATCATTGCCACACAAGGAGTTACAGACTGGTAAGGTAGTTGTTGTCGTTGAAGTTGTAGTAGTGACTGTAGTAGTTGTACTAGTGCTGGTAGTAGTAGCTATTTGAAAGTAAAGATAAAATATTTTAATATTTTAAAGCAAGATGATCTCGTTTTGCACAAACTAATTTCAATTCATATTTAGAAATTATTAAATTAGTATTTAATATTTTTTAGTTAAAATTGATTATTTTCCAAGTTCTTTTACTATACAAGAATCCGACAACCCTAAAAAAGTCCTAGAAAATCGTGAAAATTCAGAAATCGATCCATGAAAGCCAATACACTTGATGAATATATTTTCATCTTGATTGACTATTATAAATCAAAAGATATAAAAAATTCTTAAGTATGAATTTCTCATAAAGTAATTAAGCTTTCGAAGTAATTTAGTTTTTGTTAATCAAACATTACAAGTTATTTTTATACATGTTTTATGTTCTAAATATGAAATGTTCATATTTTCAATAGTTAAGACTATGTGAGAAATTCTTTTCAGCCTTTATAAGCAAAATTGTTGCCGGAATTATAATTTCGGCATGACATACGCATAATTATTCTTTTATGCAATGTGTAGTACTTTTCAATTTTCTATATAGAAATATACTTTTATTAGCTGTGTCTAAACTCACCGTTATCGGCAAGAAATGATCTAATTCAAATTAACTGAAGATTTGAAAAAGGTAAATCTTTTTAGAGAAAAGTTTCTACAGTTCTTTTTATATAACTTGCTATATCTTTGAAAGATTTGCCTTCTTAATCTACGTGATGAACTGACTCTAAAAATATATTTTCAATGGAAAGTAAATTAAAGAATACAAGTAACACAAAGGAATGAATTTTTAAATTAGATTTCGTAGTGATTCGTTTCAATTTCTTTCTTTTTTTTTATTCAATTTTCTATCATTCGTATTGGTTGGTTAATTATAACTGAATTTGATTTCTTTCTTTTTCCTCAATTAAAACTGTTATCAATTCGTTCTGATAACAATCTAATAAAGAAAACTTCGTCCTACTGAAATAACGTTTTTTGAATAATAAAGATTTTGACAATATTCAAGTGAATATTTAAGTTTATAAGATAATTTCAGATTAAAATTCATATTTAATGAAAAAATATTAACTAAGAAATATTTTTTCGTTTTTATTGATACTTACTTGGTGCTGTTGTAGATGTTGAAGTTGACGACGTTGTTGATGTTATCGTCGTTGTACTAATACTTGTCGATGATGTTGTAGTTGAACTTGTACTTGTAGTTGATGATGTAACTGATGTAGTAGATGTTGTACTAGTACTAGTAGATGATGTTGTCGATGTTGTTGTTGTTGAACTTGTACTTGTAGTTGATGTTGTAACTGATGTAGTGGATGTTACACTGGTACTAGTAGATGATGTTGTTGAAGTTGTTGTTGTTGATGTTTGTGTTGTAGTATTTATTGTACCTGTAGTTAATAGAGCAACAAGAATAGCAGCAATAGCTATTCCAAGACAGATAGTACTAAGTAAAGATAGTAGTATACATTGCCAAGGGCATCCACAACAATATTTTCGATGACGACGATATTTTGATCTAAGTTAATTGATTATATAAAATGTTAAAAAAATAAAAATATATATTACTCTTTTTTATTAAAATTTTTTTTAAGTTGACGATGATAATCTTTGGATATTGGTCTATTTGACCAAGCATCATGTAAAACCTATTAATAATATTAATTAAAATAAATAAATCATATTTATTTTCAATTACTTGATGTTCATTTATATCGATTTTATTTGATGGATACTTTTGAATTTCTGATATTGATCTATAATAAAGTTCATTCTGTTGTTGATTTAAATCATCATTAATTGATTTAGTTTCAAATGACTAAAATACATGAAAATGAGTCAAATTTCTATAAAAAAAAAATTAATTGATATTTTTTGTTTTATTTACCTGTAATGAAGAATTTGGATATGGATGATTTTTATTGATACCATCATAATTTGTGGCACTATTTGATTGATTTCGATGATTATAATTTGAAAAAACAGATGGAATCTATTTTTTAAATAAAAAGAAAATGAATGTGTTAAATAGAATGTTCTAACTGAATGCGAATTATTTTCTTGATTTTGATCGTTTTTATTTGATGAACGATCAGTACTTTGTAATCGAACATTTGTATGAATGATACGAATAGATTGTGCACTAATACTTGATTGATTATTCTACAAAAATTTGATCATTTTTTTCAATATTTTACTGTATATTTATAGAAGAACGAACTTTATCATTAAGTGATCGATGATATAGACAGCGACGACGGTGTTGAAGATTTCGATTTTTTATTGTTGCTTGTATTTTACGTGGCATTTTTCAATAAATTTTGAATTGACGTATGTTTCGATTTTCAATACTTGCTTATATACTTTATAATCAAATTTGACTTGTCACATCTTTTAATTCTTCTACATTGGTTTCATATTGTCATATTAATAACTGCTCTCAAACAAGATTTCATATGTCAGAAAAAAATAAAGTTAGTGTTCCTGTTTATTTGCATATTGTTAATCAGAATAAAAAATCAATTTTACTGAGATTTCATACAAGTTAATACATTTGTGAATAATGATATATAATTCAAATTTTTCAAGTATTTTTAACGATTGTCTGGTGATTAGTTTTCTTCTTATTCTGTGAGTTATTTTTATAACGAATTTCAACGATATTCCTACTGAAAAAAAAAACTTTTTTGTTCATTTGAAAATAGAGAATAAATGAATCTTCTTTTGTTTAGATTCTATATCCATCTTTCTATGCATCATCATTAATCGTATGATTCTATAATAAAAGAAAGAACAAATAATGAATGTCATTCAATTGTATGACATGAGTCTATTGAAGCGCATCGTTGTATATTCTTTTTTTTTTTTATAAATATTCGTCTGTTAACGTCTCTTCTTTGAGTAAAATATCATGTCATTTTATTCAAGTATTCAACAACGATGATATTCGATTTTCTATACAAGAAGATAATTGTTGGCGTAAGTTTAATTTGTTTTTTCATTAAAAACAAATTTGTATTGATAGTTATTTAGTTGATAATTATCGTTCAAGTCTTTTTTGTTTTGCATGAACAAATCAAGAAAATTTAGAAAGTCGAAGACATGCTGAATATAAAACATGGGGTCATCGATGTGACCGATTTGTATTAATTACTCGATTAAATTCTTCTAGATCTTTAGTTAGTACAATCAAGTAATAAAAAGAGAATGAAGATGATTTTATTATTTAAAATAATTAATCTTTTCTATATGGTTATCGATTTCGTGATGATTATTATGTAAGTAGTGGTGTTGGATATGTATTAACACGTATAATAATGTAACATATTCTATATGTAATGCATCAGTAGAAGATGGAATGGTTGGATTATGTTTACAGGCAATCTTTGAATTGTTACCAGATGAAAATAGAGAAGATTTAAGAATTATTAGTGAAATAATTGATGAAAATGGAAGAAAAAGATTTTATCTATTTCTATTTCGTGTTCATTTTAATGGACTTTCAAACAAAATTAGCAAAGAATGGATTCATTTTCGACCATTTTATCATAATTTATTTGTATAAATTTATCTTTATTTTTCTATTTTAATTAGGGTTATGAAGCACTAAGTGAAACAACAACTAGTTTTCATTATACACAACCATCTGATATGTGTCAAATTGATTCTATACTCCATGATATTCGACAATTTGATACAGACGTTTGTCTTTCATATTTATAAAAACAAAAAATAAATATATTGAATAATCATTAATACATTCGATTGTAAAATAGATAATGAAATTAAACACAACATATTATTCCTTAATTGTATTGTTATTATTAAGTACGTAAATATAAGTTTTGTCTGGAAAGTATCTCTTTGAAAGTTTATCTGGAGAATTTTCTAGAAGGTGAGAAAAGGTCAATGTATAATTGCGTAAATCACGAATAATCTTGACTCAGAAAGAAAATATTTCATCAACAAAATTCTATCTTACTAAAAATGAAGCAATAAACATATTTGTTGTTTCACAATAATCATCTATTGAAATCTTGTCATAAATGCGCGTCTAACAAAGCTATTTGTCTAGACTATAAAATAAAATACACTAAAATCAAAGTACAAAACATAGTTATGGTTATTTTGTTCAAATTCTTCAAGATCATCTCATATTCTCACTACCAGAATTGAGTCATGAGAAAATTCCTAAAATTTGCACTGAATGATTCAATAAATATCGAGTGTATATGTGTTGTCTACCATATGATGTTAGTTTATATTGATTTGTCATATATTTATACTCAAACCATAGAGAAAAGAGTACGAGACAAATATAAATTATTTACCATTATTTATTAAAAGAGAAAAAAAGAATATACGTAATTTCTTTTGCGTCAATGCGGCAAAATATTTATTTAGTGTAACATCACCTTTGGTTATAAAGTGCATTTATGACTTAAAAATGAGATTTGACCTTAAACTATCTGATGCAATAAAGAAACTGAATAACTAATAATTAAATATAATTTGTTTATTAATATTTATTTTTCTTTTAGCAAAATAGAATAAGTTACATAGAGATTCTCTGATAAATATAAAAAATAAATCAATAGATAAATTTTTTCAATTTAATTATATTTTCTTTTTTTTGTTTATAATTTAATTTTAAAGAACAAAAAAAAAACAGAATGAATTGTCCTATTGATTTATTTTCTTTTGTGTTTATTATTTATCCTAAACAATATTTCTCATTAGATCTAAAGGTAAAAAAAACAAACAAATCAGAAAAATAGATCTTATAGAAATAAAAAGAATAAGTTTATGGAGATTTGGTTAACATTGGTCGTGTTGCTGATGAAGCTAGTAATAATTTATTTGTACTAAATACTGATACACCAAGTCCAAAAAGTGACATAAGAACAGCTGCACTAAATGATATACGTTCTTTGTTTAACGTTGAATAAGATAATTCAGATTTCTAAATAAGACAAAATATATATTTAATTTAATTAATAAATAAATAAAAAATAAACATACAGTGAACAATCTTGATCCAGTCTTAGAAACAACACCAAATATCATTTTTAATATTGAGATTTTATCTATACAAAAATTAAATAAATCAAATGATGTTTTATAATTTATTTGTTATATATATATAAATGGACTGAATTGCGAAGAAGAAAAAAACAAGAGAATGAGAATAATAAATATCCAACAATAACATTATATATGATTGGTCTTTTTGACCTACTCCATTACGCATTATTATTGTAGCATAAAATCTAGATGGAGTTAAAAGAAAAAAATATTTTTTATTTTAAAGTTATTTTATAATAGAAAAAAATAATTTTTACAAATTTAAAAAATAAATTTAATTAATTAAAATAACGTTTTTATTATCTGTAATAAACAATTTCCATATTTTATTCTTTTATAAAAAAAAAAGAAAGAAAAACGAGTTTATGAAGAAGTTCGCCCTGAAGTAAATTGATTTATTATAATGGATTCTCCTCATTCATCAATCGGTAGGAATTCATTTCTAGTTTTCTTTTTAATCTCTTATTTTTTTTTTTCGAAATTTAATTAATTAGTTGAAAAAGAAAATATTCTCGAACAAGCACTTCGAACATATGAAGAAAGTGAACGTTCATTAAAATCAATTTGTAATACAGTTGAACAAGACAATATTCAATTAGAAAATCAATTAAAAAATCTTCAAAATCATCAAAAAACATTAATAAAACAATATCATTTATTAAAAGAACGTTTTCATCATATACAAGATGAATATGATAAATTAAATGAAAAACAAACTATTTTTAATCAACAAACAAAAATAATATCTCAACGGTTTTTAGTTTTTTTTTTTTTAACTAAACAAATTTTTTTTTCTTTTATAGTTATGAACAAATACAATTAGCATTAAAAAAAATTCTTTCATCTTCATTATTAACAAATGAAAATATATCTGAAGAAACATATTCATTATTAGGATTTAAATTAATTCCAATTAATAAAGATAATTCAATATGTTCATCAACAAAACGTAAATTAAATTATGAAAATAAACAAAATAAAAAAAAGAATTCTCTTACTGATTAAATATTTTATTACATTTTGTTTATTTTTCTTTTCATTCTAGATATTTATTTAGTTTTTCTTAAATAAACTCGTCAAATGTCTGACGAGATACAAGATTATGATAGAACAACAAATGATGATACATCTTCTTCTTCTCATCAAGATAATGATGAAATTCAACAAAGAAAATCTTCTTTAAATGAAAATAATTCTCATTTAAATAATGAATCTATTCAAAATGGTGATCATAATGAAGATTTATCATCTAATCAAGAATCTATTGAAGAAAATCCATTAAATAATAATTCTAATGATGATCAACGACCAACATCTCCTTCACATATTGAACCTGTTAATAATTTAAATGAACAAAATACTTTTCAAGAATCAAATATTAATAATAATCAAGATGATTCAAATATATCATTTATCGATGATGGAACACCAAAGAGTGATACTAATCTTAATACACAAACATCTCATAATGATAAACCAGACGAACTTAAGTTAGTTAAATTAAATTTTATTTTTGCTATTCATTATATAACTAGAATTATCAATCATTCGCAAAGATTGAAAGTTTCGAAATTATTATTCTCAAAGAGAAAATTTAATAATGGATTAAATCCATGGAATTATAATATTTAAAGCTTGTATTTTAGTTATAGGTAGAAAGTCAATGGACTAGGATAACTTCCAATAAATTCTTGGATTCAATATTTCACATTTGAAATATAAAATTCGTCATAAGATTCATTTCTATGTATTTACTATAATAAATCTTTGATATTAAAATTGTACACTGACTTTTTAAGCATCCTTTTATTTATTGATGTCAATAATAAATAGAGTTCTAAAATCTATATCTGTTCAATTCCATTTTTATCCATTTGAGTACAGCATCTATTGAATTAGATGGTAATCTTTGTCTTGAGAATAACTCGAAAACACTAATACTTATTGAACTCGAATTTTGGCCATTAGAAAGAAGATGAATGAGATACGAATCTGACAGTGAACTGAAATTCTTAAAAAATCATTGTTTGATTCTCTCGGTTAGATGTGATTCGAAAACTCATAAGGTATTCTATAGGCTATCAGATCTATCTATGGACAATTTTTTAGGGTAAAAGTTGAAATCGAATCAAAGAAATCAAACGATAATGTTCTACAAACTTCCTAAAAGTTCATAGGAAAACATTTCATGTATTTCAATTTTTCGGTAGATTTATATTCCCATCCAATCATTTTAACATTATCACGTTATTCAGCAAACAATCTCATATCTATATCATAGACTAACGAATCAACTCTTAGAAAAGCTAAAGTTTTACTGATTGTTTAATAATTTTAATTGATCGAAAAATTTCTAGCAGAATTTTCTATGACTAATTTATTTTCAATAACATATTTTAAATATTATTTATATAAAATCAAATTTCAGAGCACAACGTGAACTTGATGATAATGAAATTCCTCCAGTTGAATCACCAACTCTTCATCATGAAACAAATGATACTTCACTAGAACCAGAAACAACATCACATGAAGAGTATCATAATGAAAATGAAAATTCTTCAGTTAATTCATCTCCCGATGAAACATCTGCAGATCATCAAATAAATAATTCTTCAACAGAATTAGAAACAAATATAAATGATAATCGTCCTTTAACCGAACTTGAAACACCATATGAACATCATCATCATGATGAAAATGAAATTTCTTCAAATGATTTATCTACTAATGAAATATCAACAAATATTGAACCAAATGATAATTTAATAGATACTAACATTTTAGATGAACATAATGATGAAAATGTAATAAATAATGATTCATCACCTGATACTATAAATGAAACATTTGAAGAAAATGTAATAAATAATGATTCATCACCTGAAACTATAAATGAAACATTTGAAGAAAATGATAATAATTTTGTTTCGGAAACAATTGAATTAGAAAAACCATTAATTGAAGAAAATCTGAATCAAAATGAAGTTCATTTTACTGAAGCAGATTTTCCACCCTTATCTTCAACAACAAATACATTTGAACAAAAACCATTATTTGAAAATAATCTTAATCAAAATAAAATTCATTTGACTGAAGAAGATTTTCCACCTTTACCAGCAACAGCAATAGATACATCCGAACAAATACTTCATACAGGATCAAATGATTTAAATAAACAAGAACAACATCCATTATTCAGAAATAATAAAACTATGTTAGCCGAACCAAAAGATATTCTTGGAAATAAAACTTTATTTAAACAAGTAAAATTTTCTTATTTTAATAAAATTACAAATAAAAAAAAAAATTATTTTTTTTTTCTTTTATAATTTCATTAGACAATTGTTGAAGGTACACCAAATACTTCTCCAACACGTAGTACAATGGCAACTGTTTCTTATACATTATCATTAGTTGATAATTCAACATCAAATACTCGTATAATTGAAAATGTTTCAAATGAAAAATTTTTTATAAGTGAATGTGATACAATTCCAGCAATTGATATATGTGTTCAATCAATGAATCGTGGTGAACGTGCATTAATTGATTCTGATGTTCGACATTGCTATGGTGATAGTGGTTGTGAAGAAAAACAAATTCCATCTATAACTTCAATAAATTCCTATAAAATGAAAATTGATTTAGAATTACATGATTGGCAAAATTCACCTGATATACAACAATTATCAATTGAAGATCGTCTTTATTGGGGTAATAAAAAACAACAAATGGGAAATTTTTATTATCGTCGTCAAGATTTTTTAACATCAATTCAATGTTATAATGGTGCATTGAGATTTTTTGATACAGATAATAATCCAATATTAGTTATATATGATGAAAAACAACGAATTATGTTAAATGATCGTTATGTTCAAGTACAAAATAATCTTGCACAAGTTAATTTACTTTTAAATAAATATGATGCTTGTTTAAAATCTGTTGAAAATGTTTTTAAATATGATCCAAAAAATATTAAAGCTTTATTTCGACAAGGTAAAGCGTTATTTGAATTAGGAAAATATGATAAAGCTATACAATCATTAAAAACATTTATACAAATACAAAAAGGTAATTCAACTTCAACTGTTGATCAAGATAAAGCTTATGAAATGATAAGTATTTGTGAAAATAAATTAGCTCATTATGAAAAAAATGAAAAAGAAATATATCGACGAATGTTTCAACCATCAACAACAACTTCAACAGTTAATCAAAGACAACAAACAAAAAATACCAATAAAGTTTGAAGAAATTTTCATTAAAAATAAAAATAAGTTTTTTATTTTGTTTTTAGAGTGGTAAGACAAATAATAATTGGTGGCCATATATTGCATTAGGTAGTGCTGTTGTAGCTATTGGTATTTTTACATTTATTAAATATCGAAAAGTTTCGTGAACGTGCTAAATTCAGTGACTATTCATTATTTTTTCTTGTTTTTGTTTGACTCTTTTTTCTCTTGCTGTTTGCGTGTGTTTTTTTGATGTTCTTTGTCTTTCAGAACAATACCCGTTTGTTTAACTTTCGTTTTACGTTTTTGTTTTATACACAAGAGAGTTATTCATAATCAAACATCAACAAATAAACACATTCTAACATCGAAATTAATAAAATTAATAAATTAATTAAAATTAAAAAAAGAGATAAAATTTTCTTTTTTTGATTTTATTTATTGAAAACGATTGAATACGAATTTCATTTTATTCCTTATTATAAGAAACTACTGGAAGAAATTGTAAAAAATATTCTCTTGTTATTTTACAAAAGATTTTTAAGCATTTCTTTTTTTTTTATTATTTTAATACTTTTGTGGTCATCGTGTAAGTCATCATGATGCGGCGGGAATGAATGTTGTCGAATGTAGAAGCTATGTTCAAGAGATGAGAAGTCTTTCAAATAGTAATTCATGATGTCATACATCAAATTTAAGAAGTACGAAATGAAGAATGAATTGAATAAGGATTTTTGTATTTTAAATCTTTTTTTTTTCTTTAATACAAAAGTATTTTTGAATACTCTTGCATTTGCTTTAACATTCTACCGATGTCACCATTAAAAATAGTTTAGTGGGGTTCAGACTTGCCGATAGGTGTAAGACTTTCCCCATCCAAATTTCAAACTCTTTGTGCCAAAAAAATTGTTGTTGTATTTATTTGTTCTACAAGAAGATTTAGATATACTCTTTCTGCTACGTTTTTAGTCACCTCACTATCAAGAACAATCGAGAATCCTAATCTAGAGAGTTTCTTATCAATATTTTTGTGCAACGATCGATACTAATTAAACATGGTAGTATAAGTTCAAAATGTTTTGATAAATTTGTTAAAGTTCTGCATCAAACTGTGATAATCAAAATTAATGTCATTCTTTAACATTGAGATGAGAACAATTTTTGTTTGTAACTTTGCATAGATCTATGACTGATCTAATGTATGCTACAATAGATGAGAAGAATAAATACACAACAGGAATAGAGCTGACTGGTGATGCAATTTAAACTTGATACTATGTACTAAACGAAGGGAAGTCAAGAAAAAACAACTCCGTACGTAAACTCTAAATTTGGAGCTCACCTGCGCATCCATATTTTCCTCATCGTTTGGAGTCCATGTTTTATTCTTTCGCAGAGATAGACTTCTTGAAATGAATTCACCAAGTGAAACAATTATAATTGTTTCAATAACTAATGACTAATTAATTATTACTCAAACAATCGCCTCTAAACTAATTATTTGATTGCTAATTAGTGGTAATTACCCTAAAAAATGAACTAATCAGCATTAATAATGCTGAATACTTAACTAACTCACACTAATTAGGTCCGTACTCATCTAATCAGCAGTAATTAGAACTTGTACTCAACTAATTAACATTGACTGCGTTGAGTAATCAAATCACTAATACCCATATGCAGAGTTCTATCTCTAACATTTCTACGCATAGATACGCGTGCGACGCATCATTCTAGTGTTTGTATAGATTGTTTTTTTTAATGATACGCTAAACTGAGTATGTAGACGATATTCTCTTTGTTGAATGTTCATTCGATTTCCGTTTGCTTCAGATTTTGTTGTTTTTGTCACTTTCGACATTCACCCATTTGTCGGGCATGTCAAAATAGAAACGTCTCTTGTTTGTTTGATTACATTAAAGTGAATTATATTATTAAATGTTGAGATAAATTTAGATTTCAAATCAATTGAGAAAAAAAAATTTTTGATTTTATGAAGGCGCTCTAGTTATATAGTTCACTTCACTTTTGTAAATAAATAAATTCATTAGTATTCATTGAACTAAATATTTATCGTGTTGACTGTATTGAATATAAAATCAAAGTCAATGAAACAATTGAATCAAAATCAAGATATACGACAGGTCAGATTATTTTCATATTTGAATAATATACATCTTGACGATATTAGACTTTTAACGAAATAAATCGACTAACAGTTGGGTGAACCAAAATAAAATAAAAATCAAGATATTAGTGAGCTATCAATCCTATAGCCAAGCGAATCAAAATACTAAAGAGATATTATCATTGTCAAATTCAAATTATTAATTTGTTGTTCATGTTAATTTTAATTAAGTGAGTCGATGAAAAAAATAAATCAAGTGTTTCGAAAGATATTATTATTTTAAAGTTGTAATAATCGCTTATTATGGCTCGAAAATGACGTGACAATAAAAAATGGCGAACGAGACCATCTCAGTAAAGAAGAAAAAAATCTATCTCAATAAATATAATTCTATTCCATTATTAAGTCTTGAAGCATAAGTGACTGAAGAGGTATTGGGTGCACGGGTTATACATAACTTTCTTAGTGAAAGGTATGATGAATTTATAGTTAATGCATTTTCCAATAGTGGGAATCAATTGTAGATATTTATCAAACGTTTGACAAATATGGTGTTCTTGTAAATATTGTATGTGTGAACATCCAAAATGTAACATGCGAGCAGCAAAAAAAGAGCATGAAAAATATCATGATTGTAGTGATGGTGATATGATTTGCTCATTTTGTTATGATTTTGTACCAAAAAGAAGATATACTTATTTGTCCACATTCTCGTGTTCGAACTAGAATGAAAATTCCCATTAAACCTACAAGTTTAAAACTTGGCTTTCTTGAAAGACGAGCAGTAGCTTTAATGCATTGTTACATTGGTAATCGTTTACTATTACCTAAGTGTTATGAATTCGTGACAGTTATCCAACAGAAATCGACGACCGATGATAATCAAATAGATTCTACAGTGCGTTACTCAGTTAGTGCCATTCAAATTCTCAAGGCAATACATTTTCTTATCGAACATCATGCTGGATATATACATAAACAAGTTTTACCTTTAGAAAAAAATAAAAGAAATGTTTTAACGTAGAAAAGAAGATATTGCTTCTATTAGAATTGTTAATTCTTATGTTTATAATAATTCGACAACATCTGCACCGATTATTCTTGATTCGAATGAAGATTTTTTCAGACTTAGGTACCGATGAATTAAACATATTTTTCAATCACATATTTTATTTGTTTTCTAAAGTCATGCTCTAAAAGCTGATGAAGATGCTGTGTGGAAAATTGAACTGGATATGGCTCTATCCAACGGGCAAAGATGGCGAACTTGATAGAACGCAACCTATTTCACTAAAGCTTCGTGATTATTGTGTATTGCAATTGATGTCTGCTGATAAAAGATGACAATCAGATTTCATCCGGTCTTTTGAAGCGATGAATTTGATTCAAAGAGATGATCTATGCACAGCAGTAAATTATCATGCAAAAAAACAATTCAAAAAAGATCGTTAATGTTGTAATATATATCCATGTAGGAATACTAACTGTTTGACCCCTAGATAATTTACAGTCAGGTAGATATGTTAATTTAACCCTACTACTCTCAGTCTGCGTTATGTCTTACGAATTGATGTATATTGTGAATCTGTAAAGAACTAGCAATAGGAAGTATTTCATTTAATTGTAATTTTAAAGTGAAATTTTTTATATCTAAATTATAGCATAGAATTCATAGACCCAAAATTCACCCATCAAGTGCATAATCTTCTAATACAGCGTGAGTAATCTGAGGTCTGACAGCACACTGCAGTGCTTTAAAAAGCTTGGCCGGACAAGAGTTAATATCTAGTGATTGAAATTATAACAGAGGAGAAACGTTTTAATCGATCTAACCAATAGACATTTTTTATTTTAGAAGTTGGAAAAGCAGTACGAGATACCGCCGGCTTTTGGTGTGTATCCAAAAAAAAGTTACATGCAACGTATGCAACATTATCGAAACCGAATATTTTTTTAAGTATCAATTTAAAAAATGATGTAGAATTTTTAACACATATTGATCCAATTCAATTTAGAAATGTTGATTATCCGAAATATGATGTAACTGATTCATCTCTTTAAAGATGCTTATTTACAATTAGTGAATGAAAACAGCGTACTTGTAGCTCGTATGTGTCATCGACGAATGCTTGAGTTCGAAAAATTTATCAGTGACCAAAAACATCTCTTCTTCATTGGTTATATAGTTAGAAACTATTTTTTTAAAATTGAATTTCAACGTGGCGATCTTCCACATTTACATGCTCTTCTTTGGCTTGATAAATTTCTATCTACTGGTATACTTGAAGGACGTAATATTATTATTCGATTCGTCGAAAAATTTCTCACTACATCAATACCAGATAAAGAAATATCGACAGCACATTCATACATTTACATGTTCAAAAGGTCTATTAATTACAGGATAAACCTACGAATATGATATTGATATTAATTGTAGGTAGTGCTAACGTTCGTATTCGCCGAAAACGTAAATTTAAAGACGAAGAAACATCCAAGATTGCCAAAGGAAATCATCTGAAAGATATTAATAAAAATTATTTACATGAAAATGAAATATATGAACAAGCTGATCCAAATAAAGATTCTGATCTTTTGCAATTATTAAAAAACAAAAAAGAATTTTTTGAACGGTTAAACTGTCGTTTTGAAAGCCCTTTTGGTTTGGCTGATGGAACACATTTTCGCACTTATAAAGAAGCACGCATATTGACACGAGGAGATCGAGACATTAACGAACGAGTAATTGCTTTAGATAATGCAGTTGATTTATCCACTGTAAATAAATAGTCATATATTGAAGTTGTTTCAATACGTGCTAAATTTGAATGCATTAATAATTGATTTTTGAAATTATTTACATCGATTATCACCAGCGGTACGAAAATCCAAATCCAAATTGAAGAAGATGGTAAGATGAAAACTAGGTTTATTTTCATTGTAAGAAAACTTCAACTTACAACTTGACAAACATAAGAAATACCATAAGTTAAATAAACTTTCGTTTTTTGTCTTATAATATCAACATAACCGAGTCGTCGTGAACCAATATTACTAGTGGCGGCACCAGACTACTAGCGCTCTTCTTGTTTCCCATGTCAGCTTGTCACACTCGGTGCGCGTACGTAACGCTGACAACTTGACAAACATAAGAAACACCATAAGTTAAGTAAACTTTCGTTTTTTGTCTTATAACATCAACGCAACCGGGTCGTCGTGAACCAATATTACTAGTGGCGGCACCTTTCACTGCCCCCCCCCCCCAAAAAAACAAGAGGGGCGCTAGTAGTGTGGCGCCACCACTAAATATTACTATTATCTTGTGTTGTTTGTTGTGACATTGATAAAATGAATAAGAAAAAAAAGTGAATGACTAAATTCCAATAACTATTATCATTATTTTTTTTGTTTTGTTTTGTTTTTGTTTTGATATTTCGACAGAAGCAATAATGGTGTACTTATACCTCCGACCAACACTTCGTATAATAGATGGCGTTATCCAGTGGAGAGCATTGATGGAAAAAAATGACAGTGAACACATTCATCAAAACTACATGAGATACCTAATTCGACTTATAATATAAATGTAACTTCAGAAGTTTTTTATCATTTCGAAAATAAGTAATAACATAATATATAAATATATTGAGTTATATAGCTTCTTATAAAAGTTATAAATGACGAAGGCTTTACTGTACGTTTATGACAAAATATTTATATTTTTTTACTTCATTTATTATAAAAGTGATAAATGGCCAAGGCGTTTTTGGAAATTTTCAGTATATATGTGTTTCCATTAATCGATTGTTATACGTTGCATGTGACAAAGAAAACAAATATTTCGGTATGATTTATTCTTTTGATATCAGTCGTCTTCTTGAAATGAGAGGTTGTAATTGGCGATAAAACACAACATGGCTATTTTGAAGCAATCGTGTTGAAATGAAAATGATCTATGTAAGATTGCATAAAATCATCCTTAGAAAAACACCAGACCGCGTTAATGATTTATTACAAACACTTTTGGTCAGAATGTCGATAGTAATTATGAAGGAGAAAAATCTTTCTTAGCTGTCTTCGATGATAAAGTATCTATTGAGCCCTACGAAGTTTTTAGAAAAATAGATTCTACTCTATTTAACTATTCCAATCTTTCTTGCTATTTAATATTTATAACTTACGAGATACTATGATCTTCTGCATTTGAATAGGTTCATTTTCAAAATAAAATTTCGCTGTAAACATTTTATTTATCTATAATTTTTCCTTTCATTAAAAATCCTATTATTATTATTATAGTAATATAAAAGTAGGTATTGCTCGTTTACAACCAGAATCTTGGTGTAAAAAAAATCTGTACAACGACCAAGTATATTATTGAAATTTAATTAATATTAAATAAAATGTATTCTTTTTTTTCTAGTGAAAGTTCTTCAATTAACAAGAAAAAAAAGGCTAACTGTTTGGTTACAATGTGATGTTAATGAATATTTATGTTCATCAATTTAATGGCGTTGGAATGGTCAAAATATTCAAGATATATTATTTAACAATTTTCTTTTAATAAAAGAACAAAGTAATGAATTATTTTTGTTTTATATAATTGCAATTTAATATTAATTTAGATTTAATTATTCTTAATATGAATAGTTCACTTAATGGACAATATACTTGTTTTATTGATCATCAACCAATTATTTCATATTCACTCGAAACAGATCGAGGTAAAAAAATAATTTTTTAGTTTTTATTTTTATTTAATTAGAATCATCTCTATATGGAGATGTTGCATCGACAATTAGAAATTTATCTCGACATAAGTTTATTTTATATTCTAATAAAAAAAGACTTGGTCCTGTAG
The DNA here is from genome assembly GCA_022393335.1 of Macrotrachela quadricornifera. Classification (NCBI taxonomy): domain Eukaryota; kingdom Metazoa; phylum Rotifera; class Eurotatoria; order Philodinida; family Philodinidae; genus Macrotrachela; species Macrotrachela quadricornifera. The sequence continues at coordinate 385,141 of JAJEKB010001445.1, read as the reverse complement.
AATTTTCTTCGAGAGTTTTTTTATTGAATATTTTTTTTTAAATGATTATTAATTTATTTTTAGGTAATGGTGAATACAATTGTTTAACAGCTGAAAAATATATTGAAAAATATAATGATTGGTGTAAAGAATTTGAAAATTATCAACGTGCTTACAATGAATAGGAAATTTTATGAGATCACCCAGGTCGTCCAAAACGGAGTCGTTTACAATGTGTTTTCGGAATGTAAACCGTGACTAAATGGTATCTTTACGGCGGTAAATGAACCGTTTCGTCCTGTAAAAGTGGGCGCAGTTTTACGGCATCGTAAACGCGCTGTATTCTCTTTCGAAACGGTTACTATACGGCTATGTACGGAGTCAGAACGGACCGTATTACTGCGCCCACTCATACAGGTCAGTATACGATTCGTTTTGATGTCGTAAATGGCCGTATACGGACCGTTTTATTCGACCTGGGCAAGTTATTAGAGAAGACATTCTTTTAGGGTTTATTATGCTTTATTTAAAAAAATGAAAAAACACGCTACAAGAAAAAGAAAGAGATACGAGAGGGATCAAGATATGTATCTGACTAGAGAGAAGAAAAACACACGTATATATGTATGCAAGAGAGAAAGAATAACACGAATGGTAGAACATATAATATCACATAACAATAGAAAAGATATATCGATGTTATACCAATAAAGAATATAATATGTGATATTATATGTATAGAAAGAAGATGAAAAGAGAAAACGAAAGAGAAAAGAGAAAAAAAAGAATGACCTACATATGGACATAATGTGAAGGGCAGAGCCTGTAACAGTCGACCCCCCTAAAGAAAAGATGTGTGTCCGCACACATAGATATAATGAAAAGAACGCAAGAAAAACTTTAGAAAGAACGAAAGAAAAACTTTAACAATAACGAAAAAAACGAAAAAAAGAAAGAAAAACGTATATATGTATATATATTTTTAGTATCTAACGCTATAGAAAACATAAAAGGAAGAAAAGAAAAAAACGCGCATGTTCAAAAATGACAGGAAAGGAAAAAAATAAAATAAACTAAATACGTACACTTATGTTTTCTTCTTTTTCTTCTTATAACGTAAATAATGGTCTTTTGTAAACATACGAGAATGTAATAATTGTTCCACTTCGTCGACTTGTTCTTTCTTTAATCCAATATATAATACACCATGTCTCACATTAACATTCTTTGTAATAATATTCATTGCTCGTAATATATCCTTGCAGTCCGTAGTTCTAAATGCATGGTAAATATTGCGAATAACTTCATAACGATAGCGATTTGCTCGATGACGACGATTAATTATTTGATTACGTGTTGGATTTTCAGGTAATTTTAATTGTGGACCTAAATAATAAGAATTTCTTACCTTACGAGGTTCATCTTGAACATGAACCATTCTTGTGTTGTTTAATTGTTGTTCTTGAGGTTGATAAAGTTGTTTAAATGGTAGATGAATTTTCATTATTTCTGGTAATGTTTCATCATCACTAATTAATTCTAATTCTTCTTCATAATTTAATGACATCTTGTTTGGTAATATTTCATTATCATTTGATTGTAATTTCATTGGTTCATCTTCATAACCATTTATATTTTGTTCTTGTCGACTATGTTCTTCATAATGTTCATTGTAATAAATTTCATTGTCATTTAATAGTTCATCTTGAACATGAACTATTAATTCTTGATCATCATCTGAAATATTTTCAAAATCAAATATACCTATATCAATATCTGAAGGTGTCATTCCTATTTCCATACCTATTTGTCCTTGTTCTTCATAATTTGAATATTTATTATAATGAAATTCATTTTTATTTAATATTTGTAGTTCATCTTGAACATGAACTATTAATTCTTCATTTGATGGCATTAATTCAATTAATTGTTCTTCTTGTAAATTAATTAATTGTTCATTATTTTCTTCTTCAGGTTCAACTGTTGCTGGTGGTGTTATTAAATTTATTAATTTCATTTGATGACCTAATTTTGTAACGGCGAAGACATCGTTCATTGCATATTCTTTTAAAAGTTTTCGATATTTTTCTTCTTCACGTATACGATATGAACGTTCAGGTCCTACTAAATGTTCCGGTAAATATGTACCTAAAGCAAGATCGACGCCACATCCCCATTCAGCTAAAGTAGCTGTTTTATCCAAATATTGGTTGAATGTGGATTCGATCACTGCTTGTAGTCCACATAAACTTGTTGGGTCATATTCTTCTTGTACATTGACTGGAACAATTTGAATATTTTTATTAAATAAATTGAATGGAATAAATTGTTCTAATTCAGCTTTTGGTTCACCCCATGAATAAATTGTATTATTTGACGTAAAAATGATGGAACATAAATGCTGAATTTTTTTGAATAAAATAGAATTTGTTGGTGGTAAATAATTTGCTTCAATTATAATTATAATTGTTGGTGAATTTTGTTGAATAAATTCTACTTGGATTGTAGCTGGTTTGTGTGTTAATGAATCTCCTTCTGTATCCATGGTATAACAATATGTTAATTTAGCATTATCAATTAATTTGTCCATAATAGTAATATCTGTTTTTGAATGAATGAAATAACATAAATAATTTTCTGGAGGTTGAAATGGTGTTAATTTTCCTTGTTTGCATAAATTTGTTAACATTTCTTCCTTCTTCACCTTCTTCGGTTTCCAATTACGATTTCTTCTTAATAATCGTTCATATGGTGGTATATAATTATCATTGTAATTTCTTGAACATGAACTTTTCTGGAAGTTCATCTTTGACATGTTGTACATAAAGAAAAAAAAAAAAAAGGAAAAACAAATTAAATTAAATTAAAATAAGGGGAAAAGAGGAAAAAAAAAAAAAAAAAAAAAAGAAAAAAATATTTTCTTTTTCTTTTTGCTTGTTTTTATTGAGGAGAGTTTTGGATGAATTGTTTTTTTTTTTTTTGTTGTTGTTGTTGTTGTTTGTTGATCTTCTCTTAAGATAATTTAATTTTTATGTTGTATTTTTTGTGATTAAGTAAATGTTTTTGAGCTAGCAAATGTGAGATATCTGAAAAGAAGAAGAAGAAAAAAAATATTATCAGGAATCTCACCGAGAATCCTCTTGTTGTTATTTCATGCTCCATGAATCTGTGCAGATTCATCTTTGACAATAAGACGAACACCATATTAACAATGATGACGCCCCAATTGTAAAATGTTTAATATATTCCATTAAAATATGGGTGTTTAATATTGCCAACATTAAGAGAAAAACAAGTCTCTATTAGAATTAACCAAATATAATTATGATCGAGATGTCCGATCGCCTTGTGTATACGACCAGTGCCGATACATGGTGGTGTGCGTGTTTAATAAACATAAACATGGACGGAAGAAAATCAAAGAAGAATAAAGAAGAATTTACTCGAGAAGAAAAGATAAAAGAAATCTTCTCGTATAGGTATAGATGGACAATAGGTAGAAGGAAAGAAAGAAATACATATATGTATATGTATATTAAAGTGGACAGAACGAGAAAAAGTATCGGACGTATGATGACCATGCGTTTAATAAAGATGACCATAAATAATGTAAATATATTTCGTTTTATCTTATTCTAATTTACTCAATTTGTATTTTTCCGTTCGTATAGAGATATGAGGACATCTATCGTTACTTGTCGTATCATTGTAGATTTTTTTACATGTTGTACGAGAAATGTTTTTGTGCCAAGTTGTTTTATAATCTTGAACGGTCCTTCATATCTAATATCGAATTTATTACGTCTATTGAATACTTTTATTAATACTAAATCATTAATTTTGTATATTGGATTTGTTCGGTATCGATCATATCGTTCTTTATATTTCATTTGCTGTTGTATAATGGTCTTTTTTGCATGCTCAGTTAGCGTTGATATATGTTGTTTTAATTTGTTAACATGTTCTGGATCTTGAGTGAGTGTAACATTGTGTTGTTGTTGATCAAACGGCAGTACGGGTGAACGTCCATACATTAATTCGAATGGAATTTGTCCAGTTGTTGCGTGGATAGTGGTGTTGTAGTTGAATGTAACGAATGGTAATTGTTCATCCCAATTTGTTCGATTTTCGTTTGATAATGCTGCTATTTTTGAATCCATAGTGGCGTTATATCTTTCTATCTGTCCGTTTGTCATCGGGTGATAAGGCGTAGAGTATAAATGTGTAACGCCAATTTTCTTGAATAATTCAGTCATCATCGAGGCGGTAAAATGAGTACCATTGTCCGTAAGAATGCATTTTGGAGTTCCATATTTGAGAATGACTTCTTCGGTAATAAAACGTGCTACTGTTGCTGCCGTGCAGTCGCGTACTGCTTTAGTAATAACAAATTTTGATAATACGTCGGTCAGTGCGATAATATATCTGTTTCCTTGTCTGGTTGTTGGTGTAATTGGTCCATGAAAATCCATTGTCAGGAGTTGCCAAACTCCTTCTGGTGGTTTAATTGGTTTTAATGCACCAGGTGGTTTTCGTCGTGCATGATTATTTTGTAAACATGGAATACATGATTTAATGTGGTTTCGTATATCTGTAATCATATTTGGCCAAAAGTATCGCTGTCGAATCTTGTGAATAGTTCTGTCTCGACCAAAGTGCGCACCATTTGCTGGTGTGTCATGGTAAATTTTGATTATGTCGGAGCGTATTCGTCCCTTAGGTACGAACGGTACTTGAGGAAATGATTTTGTTATCAGCATATTGTCTTTTACAAAATATTCGTTAAAATCATTAATATGTATCATCATGTGCTTCGTTTGCCCATCTTGATGTTGCAGTTCTTTTAATTGTTCATATGTAAATGGTATAATTTGATTCTGCATAATGTCGATTGGATGTTGTCCATCACAGGAATGATCCGTCAGATGACGATCATCCCTCTTATTCTGTTGTTGTTTTGCTTGTGCTCGAGTAACGACGGATGCTATAATTGGCTTGTTTATATCATATTCCGTTTGTGTTGTCTGGGATTTTGTTTGAACATAATCATCTTCATCGTCTGATTCATTGTTTACGGGTGAACGGGATAAATAATCTGCTACCGTATTATGTTTTCCTTTAATATATCGTACGGTAAATTGATATTGTTGTAATTTCAGACGCCAGCGTTCACATTTTGAATTTAGTTGTTGTTTGGTATTGAATGGTAGTAGTGGTTTATGATCCGTTTCGATTGTAAATGGTCGTCCATCTAAATATTTATGCCATTTTTCAATTGCATATATAATAGCGTAACATTCTTGTTCCGTTGCTGGCCAGTTCATTTGTGTTACTGTGAATTTCTTGGATATGTATGCAATTGGTAGGTCTCCATTTGGATGAGTTTGCATAAGGACAGCTCCTATTCCGACCTTTGATGCATCAGTTTGAATTTTAAATGGTAAATGTTCAGTCGGGATACGTAGTATTAAATCATTCGTTAAGATTTTTCTTAATTCATTGAGTGCATTAAGTTCTTCTTCAGATAATGTAACAGGTATCGATTGAGATTTTTGTGATCGTTGTTCCTTCGTGGTAGGTGCATATTTATATAGTGGTTGTGCGATAATAGAAAATTTTGGTATAAATTTGCGATAATATTCTGCTGCTTTGACGAATCGAAAAATTTCCCTTGCTGTTGTGGGTTGTGGAGTATCCAATAAGGCACGAATATTGTCTGCATTTGGTTTGATATTGCTATGTTCAATATGATGACCAAGATAGTCGATTGACGTTTTTGCTATTTGACATTTATCAACGTTGAGACGAAAATTTGCCTCACTTAATCGATTGAGAATATCATCAAGGTGAATTAAATGTAATTCAAAACTTGGTGAATATATTATAACATCGTCGAGATACGCTAATGAATATTGCCATCTTGTTGGTCCAAGAATTTGACTAACAATACGTTGAAATGCTGGTGGACCATTAGTAACACCTTGAGGTAATACTGTGAATTGGTAATGTTGATCTCGGGTTGAAAATGCTGTTTTTGGACGATCTTTTGGATCCAGACCAACTTGAAAGTAACCTGATTTGAAATCAATGGTCGAATAATATTCAGCTTGTGATAAATGGTCGAAGATATCATCGATTCGAGGTATTGGAAATGCATCTTTTGTCGTAATGTTGTTTAATTTTCGAAAATCGACGCAAAATCTAACTGTTCCATCTTTCTTCCGGACTAATACTATAGGAGATGACCATGGTGATGTAGATTCTTCAATTATTCCTTGTTTTAATAACTTGCTTATTTCTTCTCGTTGTATCTGTTCATCTTTATATGATACACGGTATGGTGGAGTATAAATTGGTGGATGATTGTCTGTTTCAATGGCGTGTTGAACTGTTGCTTTGATGATGGATGGTTGACGAAGGTCGAATAATTTTCCATGTCTCCATAGAATTTGTTGTAATTGTTGTCTTTCATTCAAATCTAGAATATGTGATGTTAATTGTTCAATCTGCTCACGTATATTTCGTGGGTAACATTTTTGACGTAAATGTTGTTGTAAATCATTCCGAGTTAAAAATTGCTCTTGACAGCTATAACATTGATGTAGTTCATCGTAATGCTCTGCTCGGCAGGTAAAGTCCATAAACTGGATTTTCCTCTTATTTCGTGGTGGTAGAGCGCAGGAACGATTCACGACACTGTCGTTCCTCTTATGAACAAATGGTTTTGAATGTGTTCCTTCACGAATTCTTCTCGTTGATAATACTGGTAAAGTAAGATAGTTATTTACTGGAGTTTGGTATGAGACATGTCCCAATATGGTGTTCTTGGATAATGTTCGTTGGCGATCATTTGCATTGATAATCATAAGTTTGCTTTTATTTTTTTCCACACTGAGTAATGCATTAGTTAATAATATTTGTTTTGCATAATGATTTGGAGTTGGTTCAAATACAGCTTCAGTAGTATTATTCACAGTTGATGGAATTTTTACATCAATACATTTTTCGGAATATGGTGGGAGGGTAATTTCATCGACTAATAATACACGTGATTGAAAGTCAGGTGGTGTAATGAATGGTGCTGTTGCTACTGTTCGATGGTATTGATCGATAAGGAAAATGTGTTGTTGTGGTGAATCAATAATGACATTATTGTTTGCAATCCAATCATTTCCAAGTAATAAATCCGTTATAAGGTTTGTTGCAACATCTGCTAAGATGAATGTTTTATATCCTTGTATTTTAATTTCAAGTTCAATTTCACCGATAATATTAATAGATGTACAATTCGCTGATTTATGTAATTTTTGTTTATAAACGAATTTCTTGTGATAAATATTTTTTAGTAATTGTTGATTAATGATGGTGACTGCACTTCCAGTATCAATAATAGCATGTTGGTGTTTGTTATTAACTTGTACATTTATGTAAATTGGGTTCGATGATTGTGGTGGAATAATATTAATTATTGATGGATTTACTTTCTTATTACTGGAATTACCACCATCGCGGGTTCCAGCTAGTAGAAAACCTGCGGGCAATCGCGAATTCGATGATCGGATTGTCCACATTTATAGCATCCAGATGTTTTTTTATAATAACAGTCAATTGTACGATGGTTGTTTCGTCGGCATATGGAACAAGTATTTGTTTGACGGGTTTTAATATTCAATGGATTTGTTGATGTAGCATTTTTTGATTTAATTTGTTGTGTATTGTGGTGAAATGTTGATGACTGTGGTCTCGACGTAAATGAATATTGTTGTGATGGTGATTGACGAGTTCGTGGTCGTAATCGATGTGTTTCATTGAATTTTGATCGTTGTTGATGCATGATTTTAGATTCGTTTGGTGCGGCTGTTTGTGGAGAATATATGTTTTCCTCCTGTTGTAATGTTGTTGATACTGTATTTGT